>CM042381.1:18816223-19023723 GCA_023634145.1 Thymallus thymallus
CTTTAGGCTCTGTTAAAGGGACATTTCAACATTTTTCAACATCAACATTTCAACAAATCAGAGGGAGATACGTGTTTACAATGACCATCAGTGGTGTGCCTCATTTGGTGTGCCTCATTTGGTGTGCCTCATTTGGATTTTAGCCGATTATTGCCTACTAATTGTCTACTAATTGGTTGATGTTATTTTCAATCAAGACTTAGTAGACATTAGTAAGCAATTAGTAGGCAATGCCTACTCATAATTGGTTAACATCACCCCAGTGCAGCCAGGGCCCAGGCTGTGTCCCATACCCACCTCTGTTTGTATACTGTAGTGTGTGTGTGCCTAGTGCTGGTAGTGCTGTCTGTTAGCTTCCGCTCTATATGACTGCCTTCTATCCCTCAACCCTTTAGTCTACAGTGGTGCCCTGTATCCCTCAACCCTTTAGTCTACAGTGGTGCCTTCTATCCCTCAACCCTTTAGTGGTGCCTTCTATCCCTCAACCCTTTAGTCTACAGTGGTGCCCTGTATCCCTCAACCCTTTAGTCTACAGTGGTGCCTTCTATCCCTCAACCCTTTAGTGGTGCCTTTTATCCCTCAACCCTTTAGTCTACAGTGGTGCCCTCTATCCCTCAACCCTTTAGTCTACACTTCAGTCTTATGCTCTGTGCACTCCTAGATAGCCAACTATAGCCTTTTTGATTCCTAAACACACTATCACATAGTGTAGCTCCTAGCTTCCATGCTGACAAAGCAGTAAAGACATTGATTAATTTCCTTGTTTGAGCATCAATACCAACTACTGGGGCCCTATACCAATGGACAGAAATGTGTGTCAGATAACTGACTCAATGTTAAAATTCTTGATCACTCATTCAGAAATGTGCTCACGCCAAATGTACACGTAACACTGTCAAAGGGACCAAAGGGGACATGGAGTTATGAAACGGATCACTGGTCTCCTAAAGCTGACGACGTGGCGGTTAATTCTGTCACCGTTAGTCAAACTCACACTCTTAGAACCACAACGGATCCCACCTCTTGACACCAACTGCAGTTTGAATGTAGTGTATATCTCTGTCCTGAACGTCCGGCAGGTGTCTCTCTTGTAGTCTGCTGCTCTTCATTCTTCCGCTGTCTAATCTGTCTTTTCTCTCTTTCTTCTTGTTTTTGTTTTTCTGTTTTCTCTTCTCTTTTGTTTTGCTTCCCAAGGCCATGATGCCGCTGCTCCCTGTGCAGTTTTGTGCAGTGTGGATTGTTTTAGCTTTCTGCATCACCCTGTGCATCAGAGAAGTTTAGAGATCCTGCAGAGGTGCAAAGAGGAGAAGTACAGTAAGACTGCATTTCCCACAATACCCCTCTCTCCTCACTTTCATGCAACGGTGAGGGGAAACCCTAGGGGTGAGGTAGACCAACAGCATCAGACCAGATACATTTCAAATAAACATTGTGATCGAGTTTAATTATAACATTCTTTAGATATAAGTTTTGTTGCGGGGAACTAATTTAGAACCCCAAGATCTGTTAACTCCTTATTAAACTCTATAGTTTAGTTCCACAGTCATCCATCTGTACTGTCTAGATGTTTAACAGGTGAACCAAGAAGGCATAATGTTTCTATTCACCCTTCCTCTAAATTAGATGCTTGTTGGTCTCCTCTCCCTCTACACCTCCCCCCTCCCCCAATCTCTGCATAAGCCTGTATGTGTATTATCAGCCAGTCTTGCATGTGACCTAGTACGTGCCTATGCTAGTCCCCCCCCCCCCTCCCCCACTAACTCTGTGATTGTGGGGCGACCCAT
This sequence comes from Thymallus thymallus, assembly GCA_023634145.1. NCBI lineage: Eukaryota > Metazoa > Chordata > Actinopteri > Salmoniformes > Salmonidae > Thymallus > Thymallus thymallus. The sequence continues at coordinate 18,818,008 of CM042381.1, forward strand.
CACTGAACGGTCCTGTTAGCATGGTGACAGGCACTCTAACCTCTTGTTTAATCCACACTGTGGTCTGGGGTAAGGCACAGTAACACCACTAGTCTCCACCACCATCACCATCACAGACACGTGCAGTGTTGTCACCATGTTGCTCTGGTGGCCCTGGCATAAGCTCAGCTCAGCTTCAATACATCTTTCAGCTTTTCATTTCCTCTCTAGTGAGACTTTCATTGGAACAGGGGTCATCTCACTGGTCCACCATGTCACTGGTCCACCATGAACCCCCCCCAACACACACACACACCTCCACATGAAGGCACTCATTTGGGGTGGTGGTGGAGGGATAGAGGGTCTGATAGACCTACAACCAATCCCAATTCGCCCTCTAGCCTCCCCACTCTGCATGTTTTTAGATCTGAAAGGATTTGGCAGGTGTAAGAAATATAGAGAACTCCATCTAGCCTATCAGAGGGCATGGTTGTGCTATTACCATATTAATTATTGCTTATGCTTATTTAATTACCATATTCCAATCATCTCAGATCTACTAGAAGTGTCCACAGGTAGGGTCTAGGGGACAATTTGGAAGGGCATGGTTTCCATATAGGGGATGGGGGTTGGAATGGAGGGGTTTCCACCCTTCCCTCCATCTCTCCCTCATGTACATCTAACTAACCTATTCACACAGACACCAGTAATTTCACTCAAGTGTTCTAGAAAAAAACAACACATTGTTCAGGGTTTTTCAACATCAAGTTCACACCACGCAAAGTTTTTAACAGCTTGTAGCAAACTGTTCTGTTTTTTCCCTCTTGTTTTACCTTTCAACAGCGCCGGATTTAGCAGAAAATACTGATGATACCGAAAACGGTATACCATACAGCCTTGAACCATTCTGAAATGAGTTGCTAGACTGTAGTTCACTTCAAATCATTTTCTCAGTGACGGTGGCTTTCTAGATGTTCTGTTTTCTCTCACTGTGTCTGATTGCCAGAGGTTTCACGACTTTAAGATGGAATGTTGGTGTATGGATTACATCATCTCCTCTGCCAACTGTCATAAGCCAGATTGAGGGAAACCTCACCGCTGCCAAAAACACAGCCATCACAGTTATTGAAAAATGCTTTCCTGACCAAGTTGGTTTGTTTTCTCCAATTGGAGGCCAACAATATCTCACTCAAGTAGATTTTGGCTTCAGAGCTACAATGGTTCATTTTAAAATGATCCAGAAGCACCCATTATTCTTTTAAATGCAACAATTCAGCTTAATTATATTTTCCATATTTAGATTTTTTTACCCCAAAGTTATAGATTCTCCTCTGTCTTCATCTATTGCGTCATACAATTCTTCATAGAATATAATCTTCTGAGAAAAGAGATGCTTCTTGGAATATCAGAATGATTCATGAATCATTGGTTTATATAAACATTTGGTTTTTGGGGAGTTAGAATCGTGGTCCTTAGTGTTGGACTTTCTCAATTATAAAAGGCAGGTTTCCAATAACTGTGTTTTTAACAGTGTTTGTCCATACAGTGAATGAAACCCCTTGTTAATCATTAGTCCAAACTAATCTGAGTAACACTTGCAAAATGGATCTTCCAGACATCCATAATTTTCACAACCACGCTAACAGCAGCAGACAAACTCACTGTTAACCACCATTCTTTTTATCACTATATAACTCCATTTAATCTGACATTTGGATACATATAACTTTCGTTATGACATAGTTACAACCAGAAACAGCCCAGTTCTGTCCACTGGGTTGGAACTGGTATTGTCCTGGTGTCTGAGGTGGTCTAGAATTGGTCTGGGTTTGGCCTGGTCCATCTCTGTGTGTGTGTGTCCTCTCATCTTGTTGTGTCCTCCTCCTCCCCTGTCTCTCCCGGCTCAGGTGTGGTCAGGAAGAGTCTACGCACACCGCTGTTGGACTTGCAGGGCAGCAACACGCTCAACGAGAAATCTCCATGGTAAGACCACCTATCTGCTGTATGCTGAGATACAGTGCATTCGGAAAGTATTCAGACCCCTTTACTTTTTCCATATTTGGTTACGTTACAGCCTTATTCTAAAATTGATTAAATATTATTTTTTTCATAAATCTACACACAATACTCCATAATGACAAAGCGAATGCTGGTTTGAATCCTTGAGCCGACAAGGCATTTAACCCTAATTGTTCCTATAAGTCTCTCTGGATAAGAGTGTTCGCTAAATTACTAAAATATAAAATGTTGATGTTTTTGGTTGGGATTGATTTTGCTTATCTACACTCCAGAGTGTCCAGGGCAATGACACTCTTTAGTACAGAAGAGGGTTGTTCAGGGAAAAGGCTGACAAAGCTTTAAAAAACACCCTCCACTGCCCCTAGAGCCCCATACCCCCTAATTAGCCCCATAACACCCTCCACTGCCCCCTAAAGCCCCATACCCCATAATACCCTCCACTGCCCCTAGAGCCCCATACCCCATAATTAGCCCCATAACACCCTCCACTGCCCCTAGAGCCCCATACCCCCTAATTAGCCCCATAACACCCTCCACTGTCCCCTAATTAACCCCATAGCAGGACATTACTGCCCCCTAGAGCCCCATACCCCCTAATTAACCCCATAGCAGGACATTACTGCCCCCGTACACAGCAAGTGACTAAAGGCCACCCTTACAACAATGCTTTTGTTACAAGGGGGCAAGTCTTGGACTGTTAAAGTCCTCCTAATGTGATTTAAGAGGAGACGCGCACGCACGCACACACAGAGACTCCTGGTTACTAAGTTAGTGCTAAAGCCCACATGCAGCTGCTTCCTGCGTGATGTCAAGTCAGAGTTATGTGTTTGAGGAGACGACCCAGGGACGGATAAATACTGGCTCTTGGAAGGGGTCTTCTCAGATGGACGCTACAGTGGACAGTACTGTACTCTCTGGGATCCAGAGGTGTACTCTGAAAACAAACATTCTGTAGCCGTTCCTCCTTGTGGCATACACATCATTAAAGGAACATTGTTTTACAGGGACAAGTCTCCATGTTTCAGAAATGTTAACGGAAACATTTATTACTCGTTTTCATATTCATAGGATTAGTCTCAAGTGTGGTCAGGGAGGAAACCTCATTTATTTCCACCAGGGCATTTTGTTTATATTGCTTTAGTGATAGAATTTATATTCCCTAAGCAATAGAGTTATAGGTCTCCAGTTTAAATCATCAAAACTTATTGGGAGGCCTGTTTAAATTGTAAATATATCTCACCACTGGGTTTGGGGATTTACTGTTTTTTATATGAATATTGAACCTTATTACTTCCTGTAGCTTGGCTAAAGTAGGTCTCTTCCATGACCTCTATGGAGAGAAGTCTAAACAGGTCCTGCTAAGACCAAACCAAGAGATGCAGCCATTTATGCCCAGTGTCTATTTTCAACCTGCCTCCCTGCTATAAACTGTTCTTGGCTGTAAATGCACAAAACAGAGCAAAATATTATGTTTGAAATGTAAGCCATGTTATTTCCCCATCGGTTTAACCACAAAATAAAATATTGCAAAAACCATGGGATCCTAGATGGGGTCGTAAAAAACAAATTACTTTGAGACCTCCGTTTTGTTTTACTATGACTGCCTCTTCTTTAGCAAATAAATACTTTGGTGTTTATTGCTTTTTATACCAATAGAACCCTAAGACAATGAGTAACCATTTTAGTTTGGGTGCCAACATCAAAAGGTACCATCCGAAGACAAATGGCTTGCTGTGTTCTTCCCCCTCAGTCTTACATCTCTAGAGATATAAAACAAATAGTATATATTCCAAAATTTGGCCTGGCTCCCAACAAGACTACTGTACTGTAAGTCTTCACCTGTTTGCCTTGTCTTGCACTTGTCACCCATGACGCCTCCCCATGGACCCGTCTCTAACCTCTGACCCCGTCCCGCTTGTAGGAAAGATGGAGCCCCCCCATTAGTAACATTATATATGTACTCCCACATGGATACCGTGTTTAACGTGTCGCTGTGTGTGGCCACAGACCCAGTAGGGGGTAGCGTATAAATCATTGTGGGTCAGAGTGTGAAAACAAACCTCCCTCCCTGGCTGCTACGATGGCTAGCTGGGTGGAATCCATGATGGATGGCCTTCTCCTCCCCAGTATACTACCAGTGGTTACTCAGGGCTAAAGGGGTTTGGTGTTGGGAGGTTTGCTGTTGGGTTGACCGTTAACCGACCAGAGCCACTGTGCTGATGGAAAAACCTGCTGTTTGTTCAGGCGCTTGGCTAGGATAACCAAGCTTTACCTTGAGGCCTGAGGCTTTACACTACAGAACCTAGGGCTAGGAAAGCATATCCCATTTGTAGTGGTGCTTAACATGGAAAAGCACCTTTCTGCAGGACATGAAATACAGTCAATGTCACGCAAACATTTTCCTAATGAAGCTTTTTCCTAGTTGTCCAGCTAAAATGAAATCTCAATATTTCCTAAAGGCATATTATTAACTGTGGATAATTTGAAACGGAATTGTGTGTGTGTTCCTAACCAGGGAGGGTGTGGGCTGGAATGGACGTGGCGGACGGCAGGGCCGCCTGTCATCCAGCGGGTCCAACGCGGAAGAGGATGGAGGAATCTTTGTCAACTCCACCAGCAGCAAGCTCCTGGAGAGAGCCCACGGCATCCTCATGTGAGTGACTCAACGTCTTTGTTTGCCACCGGTCACCCACCCACCCACCACCACTACTCCTTAAGTAACTCTCAGCACTGACTGTTTCTGTCTTAAGCCTCCTACAACGCTCCTCTTTAAGCCCTATTTTGGCCTGGTAGAGAAGAAAGTGTAGATATGCATAATGTAGATATTGTTATAAGTCCCTAAAACCATCTGCTCTCTTTTGCCAGGAGAAACAAAAACTACAAATCAAAGCCCAGTCTTCCAAAGGTAAGCCACCTTATCTTTAAACCTCTAGTGATGGTACTAGTGCTGGATCTTACTGGTCATGTTCTTCTCTTTTACCACAGCACCTGCTTGATGTCAAGTCCCTCAAGTACCTCAGCAACCTGACGCTGCACGACCGCATCACCAAGTCCCTCCTCCACCTCCACAAGAAGAAGAAACCACCCAGCATCAGCGCTCAGTTCCAGGTCAGTCCCCCGTAGGCACAGATCTAGGATCATTGTATCTCTCCCAAATCGTGCCCTTAACTGTTAGGACAAGGGTGTCAAACTGAATTCCTGGCAGGCCATGTGTCTGCTGGTTTTTGTTATATCTTTTCATTTCATGTACAATTATCACCGTTAAGACCTAGACAAGTTCCTAACTAATCAGTGTATCAGGACAAAAGACAAAACTGACCTCAGATCAGTGGCTAGGGGTAACTTCACTCTACTCCACTTATCTGGGATGTGTATTGGAAGTGCCCAGCTGATTCCAGCTGACCGTATGGATGTTCTCTAGAACTCAGGGTGTTGTCCCATGAGCTGCCTGTTACAACCTTATCCCTCTGCCTGCCCACGCTCTGTCCACCCACTGTCAGGTTCCAGCCTGTGACGTCATCCCACCCAAAAGACAACGATGACATCATGCCTGGGTGGGGGGAAAAAAGTACAATTTCATAGGCCATAAAACCATCTCTTGCCCAGAACATTCCCATTTCTCTGTCACTTTGGAAACTAGTGTGATCTCTGATGATTAATTTTAAGCTCAGTTGAGCAGATTTGATCGTATAAAAAAAAAGAAAGAATAAAACCCACATATCCTATTTTATATTAAAGACATTCTCCGGTACTTTTGTATACTTTTTAGCCAATAGTTCTGAAAGTAGCGCTCACGAGCCAAAAGTGGTCCCAGAAAATTGCGTACTACGTCACGTATGTGCACCACGTCATTGCTCTCGCCCTGCTGTGTGTTCATCATGTGCATTTTGCTAGCTGTCTCATGTGGCAAGGGGGCAGAAGCTCATTGGGTGAACTCAAACTAGGTTTAAAAAACTTCAAGTAGTCGCCGATGAAACAGAAGGGGACGTTGTCATCTCATCTCAGTTATGATCATCCCCTTATCACAGCCGTAATCATCTCTCCCTCCCCTCCTACCATCTTGTCTTTCTTTACTCATCTGTTGTGTCTTTTCTCATGCCTGGCTGTCTCTATTGCTCCTGGCTCACAGAGAGTGAGGGTGAGGTTGAGTCCCAAATGGCACCCCATTCCCTACATAGTGCACTACTTTGGACCATGGCCTGGAGTAGGGGGGCATTTGGGACACAGTATGAGCGTAAAGAGGTGTGCCTGCCCCCACAACAACAATCCCCTATCTCCCAGCCATGGCCTGTACTCTGACCCTCTCTGGCTGGCAGGAAGACTGGCTGTACTCTAACCGATCTGGCTGGCAAGAAGCGTGGGCAGAAGGCATGTAGTGGTGACATCACTTCCCACATCCTGTTGTCTGGCTGATTGCTTTTATCTTCTGAGCGAAGATGAACATACAAACACATTCCCTCACTTCTCACACACACACACACACACACACACACACACACAGCTTTGGCACATATAGACCTCACCCAGTGTCTGTTTCTTGTTGTCCGGAGGAAGAGAAGCCAAGAGGACCGGTCTCTCTGCTCACCCCAACCAACCCTCCATGCTACAGCAACTAGCCACCGCAGCTAGCCACAGCAGCTAACATTTATTATCCTAGACAGTCTTTTATATTGTGGCCAAATTATTCACACCAGACAAAACCACTCCTCCCTACTATAAAACAAGCCATAGTACACCAGACAAAACCACTCCTCCCTACTATGTAACAAGCCATAGTACACCAGACAAAACCACTCCTCCCTACTATAAAACAAGTCGTAGTACACCAGACAAAACTACTCATAATACTGGGTATTATGTGTAGATGAGGGGGAAAAAAACAATTTCATCAATTATAGAATGACGCTGTAACGTAACAAAATGCTTTCCGAAGGCACTGTATATGTTCATACGATGTTTAATATGTTTTTGGTGATGTCAATGCCCTGGCGTGTATTCACTAGGAACCAAACAGAACCAAACGGAAGGAAACTAAACAAGGAGGGGCCTACCTGAATTTGTCCAATAGAAACTCTTGTTTTCTGAGCAAAACGTTTTGGAGTAAAAGGTTTTTTTGCAAAAAGTTTTTGACTAATGATAACACCCCTGATCTGTCCTACCACAGGCCTCTCTCAATAAACTGATGGAGACTCTGGGCCAATCAGAGCCCTACTTTGTCAAATGCATCCGTTCCAATGCAGAGAAGCAGCCCCTGCGCTTCAACGATGGCCTGGTGCTCAGGCAGCTACGCTACACGGGTATGCTGGAGACCGTGCGCATCCGCCAGTCAGGCTACAGTATCAAGTACACCTTCCAGGTAAGCGGTTTTACACAGATGCACAGACACGTACGCAAACTCACACACACGCATATACATACACACGCACACACACACACACACACTCATCCCTAATTTACCCCGTCTACCAGTCTGTCTCACATTGTAGACATTAGTCAGTGTTAATCTCCCTGTCTTCTCTCCTGGAAGCTTGAAACCGAGTGAAACTAGTTTCAGTCATTCATTAACGTCTTCTTTCTGTCCAAGGGTGTGGACTTGAGCCCTGACGCAATGTCCTCTGTTCCTCAGTAACCTCCGAGTCAAGTCCTCTGTTCCTCTGTAACCTCTGAGTCAAGTCCTCTGTTCCTCTGTAACCTCTGAGTCAAGTCCTCTGTTCCTCTGTAACCTCTGAGTCAAGTCCTCTGTTCCTCTGTAACCTCTGAGTCAAGTCCTCTGTTCCTCTGTAACCTCCGAGTCAAGTCCTCTGTTCCTCTGTAACCTCCGAGTCAAGTCCAACGTCTGAACCATCATTTCCATTTCTTTCTCTGTGTTTCCGTTGGCTTGGTGATTGGGATATGTTGTATGCAACATGTTGTGCTGTTTATTGAGCAAACAAAGGCATCTGCTGTATCTGTTTGTAAGAAATTAATTGCTAGCGAAGTGGCGCCATATTGTCTCGAAGACATCATAAGTTGTTCATATGAAAGTGTTGTTGGACTATTAGGACAGTGCTCTTAAGTGTCATTTGAATATGACTAGGTGGGTCCAGTAGATGTCACAATAGTGCTATAGATTTTCTAGTGTCCAGCTTGTTACTGTACTTTCTAGTGTCCAGCTTGTTACTGTACTTTCTAGTGTCCAGCTTGTTACTGTACTTTCTAGTGTCCAGCTTGTTACTGTACTTTCTAGTGTCCAGCTTGTTACTGTACTTTTTAGTGTCTAGCTTGTTCTTTTAGGGAATCCGTCAGTTTTATACCTGCTTCACCTTTATTTGTGTATATTGCTTGTCCTGTAAGGAACCGTTGAACTAGTGTTTACAGCTGTGGAAGCCAAACATTAGGTCACCAGGCAAAACCACTGTGATGGAACGTTCGTAATACACAACAATGACGATGAAACAAGATGGAATGCTCCGCCCGTGCGCTCACTCTGCCGCTCATTAACTGACTCACAACACTAGCTAGTTTTAGCCTCAGACTGACCTTCTCATTTATCGGAATTGCCCAGACATATTAGAGCTGTGGTCGTCCCTGATGATGAAAAATATCTGGAGCGTCTGTCACCTTTCTGAAGACTGTCCTGAGATCAGTGTGGAGAACAGGGCCTCTATAGTCTGTAATGAAACGCTCGGCCCTGTGGGGTAATTGTATAAACACAGCATCTGTTTCTCAATCAGTCAGCCACACCCCTACGGCCTTCACCGGTTTCCCGAACTTCCGACTGTGTTGACATCAGACAACGGGCCTCCGTTTGGGGCAGTGGGACGGTGAATATTTTGTTAGTTAGCCTCCCTGTAAATATCACCATGGACTATCCCTAAAACCACATGTGCCCGAACAGGATATTTACCGTTGTCACTCCTATCGAGTGAATCTAAGAGATGTTCCTTTTAGAGACTGGCTGGTGATATCACTTAGAGATGCACAGCTCCAATCCTCTGGGGATGCAGTGTTTTTGTGCTGCCTGCGACAGATACAGACCAAGTGAGAGAAGACCAGCCAATGAGTTGATCAGTACAGTGCCATGGAGAGACCGTGGCAGTTGAGGACTGTCCACCTTCTACATTTCTACATTTCTAATACCCTCTTCTTCGTTTTCCTCTTCTTGCCTGGCAGGATTTTGTCTGTCACTTCCGCGTGCTGCTTCCCGAGGGCACCAGTGCCACCCAAGAGGGCATCGGGCAGTACCTGGGCCAGGTGGACCTTGCGCCAGATGGATACCAAGTTGGCAAAACCATGGTACTGTTCACCCAGCTGCCTGTCACTACAGTATATTAAAACAAAGAGGAAGGGATACAATTTAGACTTTTTTGTCATGGTAACAACAATTGTATCCAATTGTCTTTTAGTTTTCTGTGGTATATTGTATCCCCATGAGGATATGAGGATTTGCCATAAGGCACTGATCTGTTTTATTTTACAAATGTAGACTTATCTATAAAAACGTTTGTGGCCATAGACACATCCTTAAAGCACAGGTGCTGGGCTAATGAACTATACTAGAACAGACAGGCCTTGCATTGTCCTCATAATGAACTATACTAGAACAGACAGGCCTTGCATTGTCCTCATAGGTAGAAGGTAGAAGAAAATGAGCCGTCATGTTTGTCTCCATGAGTGGTAGTGGTAGTTAACCATCAGTTTCAATGGGGGCGGGGGGGGTGGGGATTGGGATTCTGCTTAAGGCAAAATATAGATCATATATTTTACATTGTTAAATTTAGAAACACAAGGAGCGGTGACAATATATTACCAGCACTGTAGACTTTCTGGGAGACAGGATGTTATAAAGAACATGCCCCAAATATGGACAGTACCTCTGGCACACACACTGATAGATGGGTCCAGCATTATTCGTTTGGTGTCTATAATTAGCGGTCCTTACCTCCCATACCTGAAATTCTTGTGCCCCTGTGTCTGATCATCCAGTGGGGAGGATGTCCTTACTTGAACAGTGAGTACTTTTGTGTGTGTGTGTGTGTGTGTGTGTGTGTGTGTGTGTATGATGTGCCGCTCATTGTGTCGACTGTCAGGTGTTCCTGCGGGAGGTGGAGCGTCAGCGGCTGCAGGCGTTGCTCCACAGGGAGGTCCTGGACCGTATCGTCACTCTGCAGCGCCGCTTCAGGGCCCTGCTGGAGAGGAAACACTTCATCAGGATGAGACTGGCTGCCACAACCATTCAGGTAACCACCGTCCCCTTCTTATAGCCTCATCACCACAACCATCCAGGTAACCACCGTCCACTTATTATAGCCTCATCACCCCAGGGCCAGTGAACTGAGGTAGGAAGACTTTGTGTCAGTCCGTATCTGTGCAATCTTGCTCAGCCCGGTTTTGTTGGGCCAGCATGGTATGTCATTGTATGTGTTATGGTGGGATGTTTAGATTCAGAGCCCTTTCAGTAATCCCACAAAATCCCACAATATATTTTTGTGGAATATTCAGTGTATTAGCTAAACTATTTGTCTTGACCGTTCCTCAACTTTGTTTTGGATGTCATTCAACTTTCACGATCACAATCGAAGACTCATACCAGATATTTGATCCTTGAACTTGTGTAATTGTTGATTCAGTTACGTTACAGTATCCAGCAGGTACCAAAAACAAAGTCCTCTCATGAACGGGGACATTGTTGTACTAGAGAGGTTGGCTATGAATGGTACTGGATATAAAACACAGGAGAGGTTTTTCAGTTGGCTTTTTTTGCTTTAGATCTTTGAGACCTTGGTGTAATTTAGCCAATCACTGATATTGATCAACTAGCACAGTGGTGAGGTGATTAGTAGAGTCAGGTGTGGTGCCTGGTTGGAATGAAACCCTGCAATACCGCTGGCACTCCAGGATAAAATCTAAATCAAGTCAAAGTTTATTGGTCGCGTACACAGTTTGACAGATGTTACTAGCTCCTAACAGTGTAGCAAAATGATCAAACAAATAATAATCCAAAACTATAAACAGGAATGTCAGAAATAATCCAGTTAACACTATGAGTAATCCAAATGCAATCTATGCGTATATACACCTGAAAATATCTACTTAAGAATGATATTTTCAGCAGTAGATATATTACAGTGAGGAATCCAGTATATACATACGCGATGTGAATAAACAGTGTAACAAAATGCAGTGTTCAGTAGTAGATATATTAGAAAGAGCTATGTGAAGAATACAGTATATGAATACACAGTGAGGAAAAACTGTATAAAATAAACAAAATGGATCAGGGCGTTTACCCTTGCCATACCCGCTTAAGGTTTCCCTGTTAAACACTTCTCCCTTCCTTGCTTGGAGAGGGCTTCGTATTATATCTGTTTACACTGGAACCGCCTAATTGCTCCGTTGGAAAGAGACTCTGATATTTTGGCTTTGCCTAGTTGAAAAGAAAAATAAATCCAATCCATGGGTAGTGTTAGTAGCGAGAGACTGAGGGAAAGAGCTAACAAAACTAAATAAACCATCTTATGGAAGTGTTGTGATAATGTTCCCAGAACCGAAGAACAAAAGGTCTATCAAACAGTTAATGTATTTATTTGATCTCTGCTGAGCCTGCCTTTTGCTCTTCATGTAGTCTGCCAAGTTTTGGTAGCTTTGTGTCCTGTTTTGAAAACATTTCCACTGACTATACCTAAAATAATTTTATTCAGTACTGCCCAATCCCAGCCTCCTAACCCCCCAGGCCCTCCTAATACCCCTAAGCCCCCTTAACACTCCTAGCCTCTATGCACTTGTGGAAATCTGAGGATTGGATGTAAGCAACATGGTAATAGCTCCACCTTGCTTTCTGATTGGCTTGATGGATTTTTAGCCAATTGTGCCTATATATTGTACCTAGCAGATCTCCACAAGTGCATAAGGGGGTGATTTTGCAATGTACATTGCTTTCAGAGGGATGGACTCAAATCCAAGAAACGTAATAGATCCCATCCTACTGTAAATGCTGTAATATCCACAGCGCTGATCTCCCCTTCTTTCCCTCACACAGCAATGGTGGCGTGCCTACCAGTCCAAGCAGGAGGACGACTACAACCCCAGCATCCAGGAGGAGGCGGCCTTGTGCCTCCAGACCGCCTGGCGGGGGTACAGGGAGCGCCGAAGGTTTGAACTGTGGCGGGAGGCGGCCCTGCTGCTGCAGAGGGAGTGGAGGGCGTGGCTGAAGCGGCGAGAACGGGAGGGGGCGGCACTCGCCATCCAGACGGCCTGGCGCTGCCACATGGCCAGAGAGGCCTACCTGCGACTGCGTGGCGCCATGGTGCTGCTACAGGCAGCGGGGAAAGGATACCTGGCCAGACAGAGGTAAACTAATGTGAATTGTTGCAGAAAGCTTTGGAGCTGTGGTTCTCCACATGACAGTGTGAATAGTCTGTTCTACACTTTTGTCTATTCTACAAAATCTGCAGCTGAGCTTTCAAAACTTTATGCTTCATTACTGTTTATGGATGCTTATGCATGATCACGGAAATCAATATGAAATGCCATGGAACATTTTATGAAGGCAGTGTTGCTACGGAAGTTCCACGGAAGTTATGCTACCATAATTTTGCAACGAGATTTAGAAATAGCTGCAAAGTTCATGCACTGTACTTATTGGTCATAATTCTATATCCAATCCCGCTCCTCGTCCAGTCGTAACTGGTGACGTGCTCGTATTCATGGCCTGCCAGCAGTCTCCTGTTCAGATAATGTCGTTACATAAGCACCCAGAACAAAGTAGCAACAGTCAGCTGAGCTAGAGGAGGACATTCTCCCATAAGGCTGCCACTTTGAGTTGACACATTCAGCAGGAAGAGACTGTGATAGGTTTTTAAGTGTCTAGTCTGTCTTATGTAAAGGAAAAAGGAAGTTTTGATTCAATGGTGTAGTGTTGCCTTGTGATTGGTTTAGCTGTAACCATGCCTCCTTGACTGACAGCTTCGGGCAGCTGAAGGAGCAGAGGCTGAGGGAGAAGGAGCAGAGGCTGAGGGAGAAGGAGCAGAGACTGAGGGAGAAGGAGCAGAGGCTGAGGGAGAGAGAGAATCATCAACGACAGCAGCAGTTGCTGCAGAATGGACAGACGTGCCTCTCGCCAGAAGAAGAAGATCAGCCAGTGAGGATCATGGGCCTGGACCTGAGCACATGGGAGGACCGCTCATACAAGGAGCGGGAGAGGAGCCTCCAGAGACTGAACAGCCAGGAGGAGAGGAGCCTCCAGAGACTGAACAGCCAGGAGGAGAGGAGCCTCCAGAGACTGAACAGCCAGGAGGAGAGTATTGAAGAAGGAGGAGGTGTAGAAATAAGAGGTGAAGGAGGAGTGGCGAGGGCTGCAGAGAGCTCAGGTAGGGCCCAGTCGGAACCACCGCCAGTTTCGTCGACAGCCGCCACTGCCACGGTGGTGGTGAGAGAGAGGACCAGGACCCTGGATGAGCCCTGCCAGAGGACCACCAGGGCCAAGAGGGAGAGCCGGAGGATGAGGGAGCTGGAGCAGGCCAAGTTCAGCCTGGAGCTGCTCAAGGTGCGGGCCACGGGCAGTGGTGGGGCCTCGTCCCCCTCTGAGGAGAGGCGCTGGTCGGCCGAGCTGGCCCCCGCCACCACCCTGCCTCTCCGCTCCCCCCAGGGGCCCGGAACCCCTGACAGCCAGAGCTCCAAGGGCAGCTTCGAGCTACTCAGCATGGACGACGAGATACCTGGCGAGAGGGTACCTTTGGCGGATGCGGAGGAGCATGGTTCCCCCCTCTCTTCTGAAGCGCCAATGGAGCTGGAGCAGGACCCGGAGGTCATCCCCATTAGCCCTGTGTCGAAGGAGCCTCCCAGGGCTTCTGTGTCCGATGTCACCTCCCCATCTCCAGACAGTCAGAGCCAGGCCAAACCAGAACCGTCTGCGGCCTCTCCACCTCCGCCCAAGATAGAGAACTACCTCCCTACCTTTTACGTCCCGTCAATTGATGGCAGCTTGGTCATCACCCGTCGTCCTGGCGATGACCCCTCGCGACCCCTCGAGGACGATACCACCACCACTACCACTAGTACCACCATCGTCACCAAGCCGCTCAAGTCAATCAAACAAAGGCGGGAGTCACCACGGCGACCTGTGGTGGTGGTCATCAGCATGCAGAAGGAAACCCCCCTGTATCAGGAGGAGCTAGGTGCTGCCATCGTCCATCTTCCCCCTGTAGAGGTTTGTGACGGGTCATCTCAAACCGGCGAATCCCCTTCACCACAGCCACCAGTCCCGGCGCCCGTTCCACCACAAGATCCCGCCCCCGTCATCCCGGTCTCCGCCCCCGCCCCAGTCCCGGCCGCCAACCAGTTGGTCCTGGAGAAGCTGGAGCGACTGAACGAGGAAAAGGAGGAGCGGCAGCGGTACCTGCAGCAGCAGAACGAGCGGGAGATGATGGACCAGATCCGGCAGCAGAAGGAGGTTCTGGAGAAACAGCGGCACCACTTCGCCCAGTACGAGAGAGAACTGTTGGAGAAGCAGAGGGGCGAGGCCCTGGTCAGGATCCAGCAGAGCCGGCAGGGAGGGCCCCCACAAAACAGTAGTGCAACCCCAGCTACCTCTACCAGGCCCCTTAGACCCAGCTCCCTTCTCATAGAGAGATCCCCGGCTCTGGCTACACCCTCCAGGACCCAGTCTGTGTCCGCTGCACCCGCAGACCTCTCTCATCCTGAGCCCAACAAGCCCCAGCCCAACAAGGCCCAGCCCAACCAGCCCCAGGCCTGGCTCCCTCCACCTCCCTCAGCCCCCAAAGCAAAGACCAGGGATGGGAGGCCTGTTGCGGACGGCTGGGCGCCAAATTTGACCCTGGAGTCCAGAGAGGGCGGGGGAGGAGGAGCCAGAGGGAGGGTCCCCAAGATGGCCCCGGCCAATCAGGGTGCCAGCGTCAGCATGACTGACAGGTCGGGGAACATCTTCTTTGCGCCCAAAGACAGGGTTTCGTTCTCTAAGTGAGTATTGAATCCAGCTATGGAGTTATCATGTACTGTAGGTACCTTAACCACCCAAATAGACATGGAGTTATCATGTACTGTAGGTACCTTTACCACCCAACTAGACATTGATACACATTTAATGGAGAGGGATGGGTGATTATTCCTAAAAATGTCTCATGTATAATTCTTAACCTCTGAAAATAAACTAAGAGACGTAATAGATGCATAGTTCACATAAAGGATATTTAAATTAAAAAAACATGAGAAAAATATGTGTTGCTTGGTAATTAATGGGTTTGAAATAATGATTTACTATTTCACAGATAAACTTAAAGGTGCAATATGCAGAAATCGCTCCACCATTTCGTGGTTGCTTAAATTTCAGTTTATGAAAAAATAATAACTCTGATTGTAGAGAATCATTGTACCATCTAAACTGCTGTGAAATATATTTTCCATAACCAAAAACATTGTATTTTTAGCTGTTTGAAGCTGGTGTACAATTCCAAAAGTAGAAAAAAGCAAAACTAGATTTAAGAATGGAAAACATAGAAGTAGCGTACATAGATTATTTGAAAATGAAATAATCTCCAAAATACAGCTATTTTTAAAACAAGCCATAGAAAATTGGTTGCTATTTCAGTTTAATCCTCCAGAAAAGACTGAACAAATAATATAACAAATATTATATATAAATATATTATTATATAAATGTCTGTTATATAAGGTTAAACTCAAATTATTTTTTTTATCAATTAGTATATTTTTGGAGAACATTTTTTAAAAAGTTATAATCTTTGTAAATTATATCATAAATAGGACGGGTGGACAATATATGGACAATTCTGCTCGACCCAAAATTACAACCAATTGCAGCATTACCACAAAAATGGAAGAGGCAAGCGGAAAGGGGAGAAAGTAAGGAACTTGTCTGTCTAACCTGCATTAAAGACCAAAATTGGTAATGTTTTATAAATAAAAAAGTATACCAGTTAAAAATGTACAGCTGTGCCATATAGATTTAAAAATAGTCGTGAATAGATTTTCGATATACGTATTCCATGGCACGTGGTTTATAAACAAAAGATAACTATTGTCAAATATACTGTGTCTGTAAAATGTAGATAGTGTATATATAATTAGGGGAGGGGTGGTAGGGTTAAAAAATTTATAAATAAAAAAATGCGCACATAGAACAGTTCAACCACTTCTTAGACTTGCTTTCAATGAGAATGACAGATCTAGAAATCACTTTTCTATGTGAATTTGGTTGGGTCGCCCAAAAAGTTAACTATTGACTCAATGACCCTGACTCAATGTTTTAGGTTTGACAAGGAGAAGCCTGTCAATCAAGAGAAGCCTGTAGCAGTCCCAAAAGAAGGCCCCTCCTCAAGCTCCAAGGCCTGCATAGAACCGGTAGCATTTCTTGTCATAATGTTTGTGTATTTGCATGTCCATATTTAATAGTCAGACTGATAAAGAGATATTGTCTGGGTGTGAGTGTTTCTGTATGTGTTCTTTAGTGTTTGCATGTGTGTACATATCCTAGAGAGAGAGAGACCGACATAATAAAAAGATGGCGACACAGAAAGGAAGTTGCACAGACGAAAAAGGAAACATTGGGGTATCCACAGGTCCTAAAGAGGAAAGCAGCGTTCAACAGCCTGTTTCTCACTGTGTTTCAACTGTTGTTGTATTGTTTTTTGGTCAACCAGGTCAGCAGGGCAGGCCACAGAAAAAAAGCTCGCATGGCACGGACGCGCTCTGACTTTCTGACCCGCATGCCGACCTCCTCGCTGGGGGGCGAGTCGGAGGAGGACGAGTACGACGGGAAGCCCCCCCTCTCCTCCCCTCCCCCCTATGCCCCAACCCTCCCTAAACAGGAGTCCTTTGAGTGTTTCAGTGACTCAGAGATGGTAAAGAAAACAGACCCATACCTAAACCTTGGCCTACACCCCAATTCAACTAATATAAGTTCACAGTGGGACGGCCATCTTTTTCCCTCTGCTGTTAACCCTCTTCAGCACTGGCTGGGTAGACCTGCACTACCGACCAACTCAACTAAAACAACCTATGCTTTAACTAGATGTTCACTCTTCCTCCGAGCATAAACTGTTTCAACGATGCTAACACACTGTTCTCTTAAAACCCGATCAAGGTTCTAGTCTAACTTAGCCTCTTTCCTCACTTCTTCACAGCCCTGAAGTGATACTCTCCTTATCCTTCTTCCCCTCTGTCAGCATAATCAATCATGGCATGTGTTACTGTAGCTTGTTAGCCTGTTAGCTTTCTCTTCTCACCATTAGTCGAAGGTCATCGCTCAATCTTGACCTTCCTCCCTGATGATTCATTAACACATTCCTGACCTCTCTACTTCAGTGTAACATAAACTGTCTTTATTGTGATAGCTGGCTATCCTTGTTAGCTATATTGCTAGTCAGTTATGCTAGTGAAAAACTCAGAGCTATAGACAGCATTGAACAATGTTAGTCTTCAGTACAACTGACAACTCAGGCTAGTGGAAGTGCTACATTTTGTCAAGGAGTCCATTGTTGTACTGCCATGTACTGGCGTGGGGGAAAATCCTCTTGTCTCCTGTGAGATATGAAAACATAGACTTAGAGTAACACAACTTCAGTTAGTACTGTAGATATTGAAATGTCTCTTTAATCGTCATATCTGTTTCTGTATGATGTTGTTGACATTGTGTCATTCATTGGTGTTTCAGCCTTCCACCAGCTCCGAGGAACAGAAGAATATGCACAAGGCCATGTCGTCTGGAGATCTGGCCAAAGTTGACACGATACGCAAGAACACCCAGTCAGATGGAAGGTTTGTTCCCGTCATGGTGTCCATTGTAGTCCTTTTAATACAGTATACACTGAGTGTACAAAACATTAAGAACACCTTCCTAGTATTGAGTTGCACTCCCTTTTGGCCTCAGAACAGCCTCAATGAGGTAGAGTGGATTGATAGCCTCAAATGATTTCTTGGTTAGGTTACTTAATAATAATCAAAAAGTAGTCCAAAATTAGCCAATGCAATTAGAAATGGTGGCCATGGGTTTGCTTTTGGAACATTATGAAGGTTGGATCACCAATCGTGTCAAGCTGTAATGTCAAGCCATGTGCTGTAGCTGTTAGGTTTCAGGTTAGGGTTAATTAAGCTGTGCTCTCTCTCCCACCACCAGGGTTAGGGTTAATTAAGCTGTGCTCTCTCTCCTACCACCAGGGTTAGGGTTAATGAAGCTGTGATCTGTCTCTCCTACCACCAGGGTTAGGGTTAATGAAGCTGTGCTCTGTCTCTCCTACCACCAGGGTTCGTGGTAAGATGCGTTTCTGGGGAAAGACGAAGCAGGGCGAGAAGAAGTCATCCAGAGAGAAGCTGTTCTGTGCAGGTGACTCCATGGATGCAGACGACGGAGACACAGGGCCACTGCTGGGAGAAGGTGGGTGGGGGTTTAAGGTCGTCGTGGGGTTCAACAGGTTTAACTGTCAGAAGTAGACACAGTGAAAATCACTTACCAAGCTTAAAAAGGGAGTCTAGAAGACTGGAACGAAAGGAGTTAAACTTACTATGCTGTCTGTCTGTCTGTCTGTCTGTCTGTCTGTCTGTCTGTCTGTCTGTCTGTCTCAGCAGGACAGGATTACATGTCCCCGCCTCGTAGTCCAGACCTGACTCTGGAGCGGGGGGCCAAGGAGTTCAAGGAGAACAAGGAGCCCTCGCCCAAAGTTAAGAGGCGGCGCAGCGTCAAGATCAGCAGTGTGGCCCTAGAGTCCGCCCAGTGGGGGAACGATGCACTGCAGATCCTCACCTGCACCAATGACTACAGGAGCATGAACGACTTCCTCATGAAGAAGGTACACCCACCCACACACACACACAAAATCACCCACCCACCCACCCACACACACAATCACCCACCCACCCACACACACACACACCCACAGACACATGCACCCACACACACAGAAATATGCAGGCATATGCAGGCTCGCACACATGGACACAAAGCACACACTCAAACATACATACACATGTAGATACATGCATATGAAGAAACTCAGAACAACACACACAGAGCGTTATTACAACAGCACGAGGAAGGTAGAGCTTTCAGGTTGACTACCATTATAAATTCTCAATTTGAATCTTGAATTTGTTGAGCTTTGAACATGATTTGAATATCAGTATTGAGGTTGTTCAATGTCCAGTCTTATGTTTCATAATGCTCATGTACTGAAGCCCTAGAGAACACCTTTATCACCAAGTTATTTTTGTTTAATTTAGATCAGTGACCTGGTGGCAGAGGACGGTGGTAAGAAAGACACAATGGTGGATGTGGTGTTCAAAAAGGCCTTGAAGGAGTTCCGCCTCAACATCTTCAACTCCTACTCTACTGCTCTAGCGGTTAGTACAGTAGAGCAACAACCCTGTTAGAATCTGAGGGTCCCTAATACCTATCTATTTACCTGTTAGTAGTTACATGGTAACTACTTTACTATAGTGTCCTTAATACCTACAGTTGAAGTCGGAAGTTTACATACACTTAGGTTGAAGTTATTAAAACTCATTTTTCAATCACTCCACAGATTTCATGTTAACAAACTATAGTTTTGGCAAGTCGGTTAGGACATCTACTTTGTGCATGACACAAGTAATTCTTCCAACAATTGTTTACAGACAGATTATTTCACTTATAATTCACAATATCACAATTCCAGTGGGTCAGAAGTTTAAATACACTAAGTTGACTGTGCCTTTTAACAGCTTGGAATAATAGAACTGTTTGGTCATAATGACCATCGTTATGTTTGGAGGAAAAAGGGGGGAGGCTTGCAAGCCAAAGACACACAAGTCAAAGAACACCATCCCAACTGTGAAGAACGGGGGTGGCAGCATCATGTTGTGGGGGTGCTTTGCTGCAGGAGGGACTGGTGCACTTCACAAAATAGATTGCATCATGAGGAAGGAACATTATGTGGATATATTGAAGCAACATCTGAAGACATAAAGCTTGGTCGCAAATGGGTCTTCCAAATGGACAATGACCCCAAGCATACTTCCAAAGTTGTGGCAAAATGGCTTAAGGACAACAAAATCAAGGTATTGGAGTGGCCATCACAAAGCCCTGACCTCAATTCTATAGAAAAATGTTTGGGCAGAACTGAAAAAGTGTGTGCGAGCAAGGAGGCCTACAAACCTGACTCAGTTACACCAGTTCTGTCAGGAGGAATGAATTTTTATTTGTTCAAAATTCACCCAACTTATTGTGGGAAGCTTGTGGAAGGCTACCCGAAACGTTTGACCCAAGTTAAACAATTTAAAGGCAATACTACCAAATACTAATTGAGTGTATGTAAACTTCTGATCCACTGGGAATGTGATGAAAGAAATAAAAGCTGAAATAAATAATTCTCTCTACTATTATTCTGACATTTCACATTCTTAAAATAAAGTGGTGATCCTAACTGACCTAAGACAGGGAATTTTTACTAGGATTAAATGTCAGGAATTGTGAAAAACTGAGTTTAAATGTATTTGGTTAAGGTGTACGGAAACTTCCGACTTCAACTGTATGTATTTACATGCTAGTAGGTACATGATAAGTCATTTACAATAGTGTCCTTAATACATATGTATTTAATTGGCAGTAGTTACCAGCATGATGTTTATGTAACCCTCTGTTTGTGCTCTCCAGATGGATGATGGGAAGAGTATCCGCTACAAGGACCTGTACGCCCTGTTTGAGCAGATCCTGGAAAAGACCATGCGCCTGGAGCAGCGGGACTGGAGCGAGTCGCCCGTCAAGGTCTGGGTCAACACCTTCAAGATCTTTCTGGATGAGTTCATGACCGAGTACAAGCCCATGGACAGCACCATCAGCAAGGTACCACCTCCACCGCTGACCTTCTGTCTGGTGCAATGTTGATTGATTGATATTGTATCCTTTGTTTATGTAGCTAAGCATCAGACTGTGTTCTGCATGCTGTCTGAGCTGGTTTAGGTGGGCTAGCAGTAATGTTAGTAGCTGAAGCCATGGTTTAGGTGGGCTAGCAGTAATGTTGGTAGCTTCAGGGTGTGTGTTGTCGGGCACAGCACAGCTACAGTGGCCTGGTTAACAGGGTTAGCTGCTGGTGATAACTGCTTCCAACACGCAGGTGGCTAATTAAATCCCTGTACGGGTCACATGAAGCCCTTGACTATTATACTAAGCCCTTTTGGAAGAGGGTTATTTGTTGTTGTCAGAGCTCTGTTATATTAGTTTGGTTGTCTTTCCCCAGCAGGTACCCAAACCTGAGCGCAAGAAGAGGAGGAAAAAGGACGCCGACATTGTGAGTGCCTGCTCTTTCTGTTCGTTAACTAGAGGCTTATGCCAGACTCATTTTAAAGGCATAGTCAGTTATGCACGATGTAAACTGCAATCTCAGTACAATTTTCGCAACCGCTAAAAGCATTGAAGCACGAGGCGAAACGTCTCTGCTTTTTTGTTCCCGCATTTATCACATTGTAGCAGATTAAACCGCATCCGTTGACGTGCTCGCAGACACTCTGTTACTCTGTGAGTGCATCGTCTTGCATCGCACTAATATGCAACGTCTGCGTTGCGGAGTCTCAATTTAAAACATATTAACCTCCAGTCAGCCATGCTTCTCTTTCGTTTAGAGAAAAAGTTAATAGGCCATTAATCAGAATAAACAGGAGAGTCAGAGACTATAGAACATGAACTCTCCTTGGCTCTCCGCTCCACTGCCCCCTACAGGTGGAGGAACACAATGGCCACATCTTCAAGGCCACCCAGTACAGCATCCCCACCTACTGCGAGTACTGCTCCTCTCTCATCTGGATGATGGACAGGGCCTGCGTCTGCAAATGTGAGTACTCGCGCACACACGAGACACACACACACACACACACACACACACACACACACACACACACACACAAAGACCCACACATTATTACTGTGCACCTCAGTGGCTCTTTGGCCCCTCCTAACCCCTCCTACTAATCAGATTGTGTTCAACTGGACTCATGTGGTCTGCAGCTCCTCATCCACAGTTTTTTCAGTGCAGAAGTCAGAAAGAGTGTTTTCTCCTCCCTGGTCAATGTTGCTTCTGTCTCTTAGCCCTGTAGTCAGTTAGCGGTCGTTACAGTAATTTTTTTGTCCCTTGGTAACAATGCGGAGGCACTGTTTTTTGGTGGAAAATGGCGCTGACTTGCATTTCTCTGGCTGTGTTTATCCAGTGTGTCGCTACGCCTGCCACAGGAAATGCTGCCTGAAGTTGACCACCAAATGCAGCAAAAAGGTAAGGCTACCTAATACTAGATCAACGTGCATTGATATTTATTAGAAGCTGTGTGTGTGTCCACATGTGCTCCTACATCTCTTATGCCTGTGTGTGTGTGTGCGCAGTACGACCCAGAGCTGTCGTCCAGGCAGTTTGGGGTGGAGGTGTCCCGTCTGACCAACGAGGAGAGGACAGTGCCCCTGGTGGTGGAGAAGCTCATCAACTACATCGAGATGCATGGCCTCTACACTGAGGGCATCTACAGGAAATCTGGCTCCACCAATAAGATCAAAGAGCTCAAGCAGGGACTTGACACAGGTACTGTATACATGCTATCAGGACCAGGGAGAGGCACCTAGTTACGCTATTAGGCTATTTGCTAATGAAAACGTCAATGCTGTGGCTAAAGGCTAATGCTAACCCGGGATGCTTGTTTCATTCCCATTCACAGACGTGAACAGCATGAACCTGGATGACTACAACATCCACGTTATCGCTAGTGTCTTCAAGCAGTGGCTCCGGGACCTGCCCAATCCGCTTATGACCTTTGAACTATACGAGGAGTTCCTCCGCGCCATGTGTAAATAATCCTAACTTTCTGTCATTTCGTTTCTGATAAATGTATACTCTTTACTTATTTTATTTCTGGATGTAGTTCAATGTAATTGTTGGACATTGAAAATAACAGGAGATTTTATTTCAGATGAATATATCAAAAACTGAATTTTAAAAAACCATGAAGAATGTAATCAATATGTTTGGTGGTGAATGTGTTTGCAGGCTTGCAGGACAAGAAGGAGGTGATTGGAGGGGTCTACTCTATCATCGACCAGCTTAGTAGAACTCACCTCAACACTCTGGAACGGCTCTTCTTCCACCTAGTCAGGTAACAGGCTTTCTACTCTATCTATCACACTACTATCGACTGTAGCAATTGTACGTCACGTCAAATCAAAAGGAAAATGCAAGAGAGAATATTCATATAATAGCAAAACATTTCTGTAATAAACTCTTAAGCCTATCACCTTTAGTAAGAAGTTGGATCCAAACTCCATACATGTATTATACCTACAGTGCCTTCACAAAGTATTCATACCCCTTGACTTATTCCACATTTTGTTGGGTTCTCACCCATCTACACACAAAACCCCATAATGAAAAGTGAAAGCATGTTTTTAGAAATGTATTGAAAATTAAATACAGAAATATCTAATCTAAGTATTCACACCCCCAAGTCAATACGTTAGAATCACATTTGGCAGAGATTACAGCTGTGAGTCTTTCTGTGAGTCACCTGGATTGTACTATATTAGCAAAATATTTTAAAACGTTCTTCAAGCGCTGTCAAGTTGGTTGTTGATCATTGCTAGACAACCATTTTGAATTATTGCTATTTAAGTCAAAACTGGCCACTCAGGAACATTAAATGTCATCTTGGTAAGCATTCAACTTATTATTATTTAGGCTTACCATAACAAAGAGTCTGAATACTTATTGACTTATAATACATTTAAAAGAATAACATAATTCCACTTTGACATTATGGGGTATTGGGTGTAAGCCAGTGACACAAAAACTTGATTTAATACATTTTACATTCAGGCTGTAACACAACAAAATGTGGAAAAAGTCAAGAGGTGTGATGAATACTTTCTGAAGGCACTGTATGTGTTCGGTGTATTCTCCAGGGTCGCCGGGCAGGAGGACACCAACCGCATGTCGGCCAACGCCCTGGCCATTGTCTTCGCCCCCTGTATCCTTCGCTGCCCCGACACCATCGACCCCCTGCAGAGTGTCCAGGACATCGGCAAGACCACAGCGTGAGACCACAATCCTACTGCGGCTACTACTATAGAATCCTACTGCGGCTACTACTATAGAATCCTACTGCTGCTATAGTATCCTACTGCTGCTGCTACTATAGTATGCTGCTACTGCTGCTACTATAGTATGCTGCTACTGCTGCTACTATAGTATGCTGCTACTGCTGCTACTATGGCATCCTACTGCTGCTGCTACTATAGTATCCTACTACTGCTGCTGCTACTATAGTATCCTACTACTACTGCTGCTACTATGGTATCCTATTACTACTATAGTATCCTACTACTACTATGGTATCCTACTACTACTGCTGCTACTATGGTATCCTACTACTGCTGCTACTATGGTATCTTACTACTGCTGCTACTATGGTATCCTACTACTGCTACTATAGTATCCTACTACTACTGCTGCTACTATGGTATCCTACTGCAGCTACTATGGTATTTTACTACTGCTGCTACTATGGTATCCTATTACTGCTACTATAGTATCCTACTACTACTGCTGCTACTATGGTATCCTACTACTGCAGCTACTATGGTATCCTATTACTGCTGCTACTAGGGTATCCTACTACTGCTACTATAGTATCCTACTACTACTGCTGCTACTATGGTATCCTACTACTGCAGCTACTATGGTATCCTACCACTGCAGCTACTATGGTATCCTACTACTGCTGCTACTATGGTATCCTACTACTGCTGCTACTATGGTATCCTACTACTGCAGCTACTATGGTATCCTACTACTGCTGCTACTATGGTATCCTACTACTGCTGCTACTATGGTATCCTACTACTGCTGCTACTATGGTATCCTACTACTGCTACTATAGTATCCTACTACTACTGCTGCTACTATGGTATCCTACTACTGCAGCTACTATGGTATCCTACTACTGCAGCTACTATGGTATCCTACTACTGCAGCTACTATGGTATCCTACTACTGCTGCTACTATGGTATCCTACTACTGCTGCTACTATGGTATCCTACTACTGCTGCTACTATGGTATCCTACTACTGCTGCTACTATGGTATCCTACTACTGCTGCTACTATAGTATCCTACTACTGCTGCTACTATGGTATCCTACTACTGCTGCTACTATGGTATCCTACTACTGCTGCTACTATGGTATCCTACTACTGCTGCTACTATGGTATCCTACTACTGCTGCTACTATGGTATCCTACTACTGATGCTACTATGGTCTCCTACTACTGATGCTACTATGGTATCCTACTACTGATGCTACTATGGTATCCTACTACTGCTGCTGCTACTATAGTATCCTACTACTACTGCTGCTACTATGGTATCCTACTACTGCTGCTACTATAGTATCCTACTACTGCTGCTACTATGGTATCCTACTGCTGCTACTATGGTATCCTACTACTACTACTATAGTATCCTACTACTGCTGCTACTATAGTATCCTACTACTGCTGCTACTATGGTATCCTACTACTACTATGGTATCCTACTACTACTATGGTATCCTACTACTACTATGGTATCATACTACTACTACTATGGTATCCTACTACTGCTGCTACTATGGTATCCTACTACTGCTGCTACTATGGTATCCTACTGCTGCTACTATAGTATCCTACTACTACTATGGTATCCTACTACTACTATGGTATCCTACTACTGCTGCTACTATAGTATCCTACTACTACGGTATCCTACTACTACGGTATCCTACTACTACGGTATCCTACTACTACTATGGTATCCTGCTGCTACTATGGTATCCTACTACTACTGCTACTATAGTATCCTACTACTGATGCTACTATGGTATCCTACTACAGCTGCTACTATGGTATCCTACTACTGCTGCTACTATAGTATCCTACTACTACTATGGTATCCTACTACTACTATGGTATCCTACTACTGCTGCTACTATGGTATCCTACTACTGCTGCTACTACTATGGTATCCTACTACTGCTGCTACTATGGTATCCTACTACTGCTGCTACTATAGTATCCTACTACTACTATGGTATCATACTACTGCTGCTACTAGGGTATCCTACTACTGCTGCTACTATTGTATCCTACTGCTGCAACTATAGTATCCTACTACTGTTGCTACTATGGTATCCTTCTACTGATGCTACTATGGTATCCTACTACTACTATGGTATCCTTCTACTGCTGCTACTATAGTATCATACTACTGCTGCTACTATGGTATCATACTACTGCTGCTACTATTGTATCCTACTACTGCTGCTACTATGTTATCCTACTACTGCTGCTACTATAGTATCCTACTACTACTCTGGTATTCTACTACTGCTGCTACTATGGTATCCTACTGCTGCTACTATGGTATTCTACTACTATGGTATCCTACTGCTGCTACTATAGTATCCTACTACTGTTGCTACTATGGTATCCTACTACTACTCTGGTATTCTACTACTGCTGCTACTATAGTATCCTACTACTGTTGCTACTATGGTATCCTACTACTACTCTGGTATTCTACTACTGCTGCTACTATGGTATCCTACTGCTGCTACTATAGTATCATATTACTGCTGCTACTATGGTATCCTACTACTGCTCCTACTATGGTATCCTACTGCTGCTACTATGGTATCCTACTACTGCTGCTACTATGGTATCCTACTACTGATGCTACTATGGTATCCTACTACTGATGCTACTATGGTATCCTACTACTGCTGCTACTATGGTATCCTACTACTACTCTGGTATCCTACAACTACAATGGTATCATACTACTGATGCTACTATGGTATCCTACTACTACTATGGTATCCTACTACTGCTGCTACTATAGTATCCTACTACTACTATGGTATCCTACTGCTACTACTATGGTATCCTACTGCTACTACTATAGTATCCTCCTACTGCTGCTACTATAGTATCCTACTACTACTATGGTATCCTACTACTGCTGCTACTATAGTATCCTACTGCTACTATAGTATCCTACTGCTACTATAGTATCCTACTGCTACTATAGTATCCTACTGCTACTATAGTATCCTACAGCTACTATAGTATCCTACTACTACTATGGTATCCTACTACTGCTGCTACTATAGTATCCTACTACTGCTGCTACTATGGTATCCTACTACTACTGCTACTATAGTATCCTTATACTGCTGCTACTATGGTATCCTACTACTGCTGCTACTATGGTGTCCTACTACTGCTGCTACTATAGTATCCTACTACTACTATGGTATCCTACTACTGCTGCTACTATGGTATCCTACTATTGCTGCTATTATGGTATCCTACTACTGCTACTATAGTATTATACTGCTGCTGCTACTATGGTATTACATTGATGTAGTAGACTGTAATATGATCATGTCTCTTCCTGTTCTAGGTGTGTGGAGCTCATCATTGGTGAACAGATGAATAAGCACCGCGCCCGGCTAAAGGACATCAACAGTCTGGAGTTTGCCGAGAACAAAGCCAAGTGCAGGCTGACCCTCATCCGGAGGTCAATGGTAAAATTAAATGTTATAGCTGGTCATCACCACTATCCACAGGCTGTATTTGACAAGACATCAGCTCTCCGAATTAGTAGTTTTCACAAACTTGCACTCCCCCCAACTAGCTAACCTATCCTGTTAAAGCACCGTTCTTAAATTGACCCTCCCAACTACATAATCTATCCTGTTAAAACACTGTTCTTAAATTGCCCCCCCCCACTAGCTAACCTATTCTGTTAAAACACTGGTTATAAATCGATCCTACTAACTAGCTAACCTAACCTGTTAAAACACACATTGGTTAAGCAAGCAGTGTGTCAAGAAGCAGTGCGACTTGGCAGGGTCGTGTTTCGGAGGACACATGCTCTCGACCTTTGCCTCTTTCGAGTCCGTACGGGAGTGGCAGCGACGGTATAAGACTGTAATTACCAATTGGATATAACGAAATTGGAGAGAAAAAGGGGTAAAAAAAAACATATATATAAAAAAAAAAAACACTTCTTAAATTGACCCCCCCCCCCCCCAACTAGCTAACTTACTATATCCTGTTAAAACACCGTTCTTTAATTGACTCTCCCAACTAGCTAACTTACTATATCCTGTTAAAACACCGTTCTTTAATTGACTCTCCCAGATAGCTAACCTATCCTGTTAAAACACTTCTTTAATTGACTCTCCCAGATAGCTAACCTATCCTGTTAAAACACTGTTCTTAAATTAATTCTCCCAACTAGCTAACCTATCCTGTTAAAACACTGTTCTTAAATTCATCTTCCCAACTAGCTAACCTATCCTGTTAAAACACTGTTCTTAATTCAGCCTACCTTGAAGCTCCTCCTCTTCACACTAACCCTGTTGTCTCCCATTTTAATCCTGTCATTCCCCTTCCTTTCTCTCTTGTTCCTTCCTAATCCAGAAACCTGTACTAATTGCTGTTAGATTTATGACCATAGCCCGCAGTACTGTCCCGGTATGTATCCACTCACTGTTACCAAGCCCAACCTCGCCTAATCATGGTCATCCTCTTGTCAGCCATTTTGTTGTGGCATTGATCACTGCCCACCCATGCCCACCTCGTCCTAATGCTGGGGTCTACCCGGTGTCCTCCATCCTCACAACATGGCGCCACCTCACTTTGTCTATGTCTGGCTAACCTTCTATCACTTTCTCCTCTCTCGCTCCTTCGCTCTCTCTTTCTCTTTCTATCTCTCCCTCTCTATCAATTTCTTTGTGTGAGCCTGACTGTATAATGTAACGGCCTCTTGTGGATGAAAGTTCAAGACATTGACATACTTTAATGTAATCATGCAATTGTTGCTCATTAGATTTTGACTATGCTGTGACTTATGAAACACATACACTGCATTCTGACAGGATTTTCCAACGGTAGACTATCTGTATTTGACAGTGTCCCAACTCAAATACGTTATAATGATTTTATAACCTTTCGTTTCATATTTTCACGAGATTTTGTCTTTGCTATCGTCTAGTTTACTCAATGTTTACTATCTACTCAACCCACGCTGGGTTGTTATTTCTTATTATTTTTTGTAAGTTTATAGAGCATATTTTAGAAAGTATACCAGTAGAGGTTGTATAAAGTGTATCATCACAGTTAATCAGTTTCAACCTAAAATAGACATTTGAGAAATGTGATTGTTTACTCCATTTCCACCTAACCTTGGTTCAAAATGAGGGAAATTATGTCCTCCACTTGTTTTGTAATCTCTCATGGACAGACTGTAATTTTCAGTTAACCAAGATGACTTATTATGTAATGTAATTTCTTAGATTTTCTGCCTCTTGTCCCATGATTCAATCAAAGATCTTCTTAACTACATGTACTGTAGACCATAGCAGCTCTTTGGTATTAAAGCAATTCCAGGAGAAAATGAATGCCCTCATAACACAAACAGACCTGCTGGATCATCACAAGGTAGCATTATGAAAGCTTTGTAAGAGGTTAGGGACCATATACTGTCCTTTAGCCTCATTTTCACTTTTATATTCTCTTTTGCTTCTCAATTGTTTGTACCACGCAGCCAAACACAGCCAAAAAGGTAACCCATGCCGCACAGCATCCAACATGATTTTGTGATTGGGTGCCTGCTGTGTCTGCTGGATTTTAGACTGCATGTGTGAGTCGGGAGCATGAGTATTGGGGTCGTTGTGGGTTTAAAAGGAAAACTATGAAACACATTGATGTTTCGAGTATTACAATTTGTGTATTACAAAGTTTTAAAAAATGTGCATGTGCTGGTGAGTGATGGTCTATCATGTACCGTCAATGTAACTTGGTGGAAGGGGCCTCTTTGTAGTAGGAGTAACGGTTGCTGGCTGTACAACTGTCATTTTCCCCTGCTTTGCTAGTCTTGTCATGAATCAGGACAATCCTACACCAGGACAATTGCTGGCATTAGCCTAAGCTAACACTTACTTCTCCCTGACTGACTATTTTGCACTTTGTTTCGCAGGGCAAGGGCCACGTACGGCGGTTCAGCTACCACACGCCCTCGCCCCCGGTTAGCCCGCGCCTGCCGTCTGTGACAGGTGCAGTGATGCAGGAGAGCGGCGGTGAGGAGGTGGGGGCGTGGCTGGAGCCTGAGGTATCGGAGCACCAGCAGTTGGCCATGCAGCAGGAGGAGAGGGTGCTGACGGAGCAGATCGAGAGCCTGCAGAAAGAGAAGTACCTTATTGCATTATACCTACAGTAGCATTTAGGAGGGGGCTCCCTCAGAGTCAATGTAAAACTGATATTGTTGTACAATGAAAAGCATGTTATAAAATAAATGTATAATTACAGTATTATACTTTTACCTACAGGAGATTTGATGAATCTCAAATGAAAGGCAAAGTGTACCTAAAATGAGGAAAATTTACGACTAAAACTGTCACTGTGTTTTCCTTCTGCATTGACCTCACCAATGTTTGTCCCCACAGGGAGGAGCTAACCTTTGAGATGCTGGCTTTGGAGCAGCGAGCATCAGACGATGAGACCCTGGAGTCGGAGGCGTCCATCGGCACGGCCGACAGCTCCGAGAACCTCAACGTGGACTCTGAAGGAGCCATCTCCGACTTCTCCGGTATGCCATATTAAACAGTACCATGGTCAACCTGTTTGGAAAATGCTTGTTATATTTTAAGTTTCTCACTACAATTCTGTGTAGCTAAAAGAGACATGAGTAAAACATTTGTTTGATTTAGTTGAAACATTGCACCATGGTCTGATCTCTGACCTTTTTAGGTCCCTCAGAGAGAGGCCCCGCGCTGGCCACCGTCGCCCGGCCCAAGAGGTCGGAGGTGAAGAGCTACCGACGCCGCAACCTACGCAGGCAACCAGACTCCCAGGACTCAGTGGACTCCTGTTCCACCATTTCCTCCCTCTCCTCCTCCTCCCACTTCCACCCGTCCTCTTCCTCCTCTGCGGCCACAGCTTGCCACTTTCGCTACCGCTCCAAGTCGCCCTCCTCTGTCTCTGGCTCCGCCCAGGGCTTGTACCTGACCCAGCCTCCCCGCCGTGACAGCATGGACTGTATCCCCCCTCCCGAAAAGGAGGGTGCGTTCGAAGAGAGGTCACAGTTCACCAGCCGAGGCACCTTCAACCCAGAGAAGGGCAAACAGAAACTGAAAGGGTCCAAGAACTCACCCCTGAGGCACTCCCATGACAGTGGGGGCCACAGCAGGGATCCACCTGACTTACCCCAGCAGCTGGTTTTGTACGGCAGCAATGAGTTCATGGTATGAAGGACACTGGGAACACCTCCTACGTCACAGCCCACTCTCCCTACCCACCGGCCAACACCCAAGCTCACCAAAAGGGGTGAAGAGCATGCGCTCTGACTTCCTCAAACACTCTAGCTCACCCTTTTCCCAGTCCATGTCCGCAACGATGCAGAACTGTCCCCCCAAGTGCCATGTACACACAGTACTTTGTGTCCACCTCAAAGAGACAGGAGAGGCTGGGAGTGGGAGTGGAGGAACCAGTAGACGGGCTCATCTCCTGTGGCCATAACAGCCAACCACGCTCCCCATGGTCCCTCTGCAGGTCTGGGCCTCCCTCAGCCCAGGGGAGAGGGGATGTGTGGAGCAGGAGGGCAGAGAAAAGGGAATGCTGGGACACTGGGAGAGGACCACTCCGCATCAGTGATATCTCCCGTGCTGACGTCCCAATGCCAACTAGGAGGTGGAACGAGGCTAGAAGATTAAAAAAAAAAAATCCTATCGAGCCATTGACAGTGCTGCCGTGTCCACGAACTTGAGTTCTCAATCATTGGCTGCTTTAAAGTTTACAGTTCAAAACAATCAGTGTAAGCAGTGGTTCCTCTATTATTACAAATGTATTTTCCCCTTAAGCCTATTTAATAAATTTTAATTTCATGGAAAGTATAAATCTATATAACTATATTATAAAGGTATAAATACTGTACAAAGCCATAACACCAGTAACTGCTGGGTAGTTGAAGTCAAATATTTATCTTTTTCTTGAATATCTTGGACAGAGATGTATGGTTTTGGGCAAAGGCTGTGTGCGTGCTTGAGTGTCAATTTGTGTGCGTGTGTGTGTATGAGAAGACCACTTCATGTGTTTTTAAGTTTGTGCTGCTTTATTCCTCTCCTGAGGGAAATACCGCCATGAAAGGGACCAAGTTAGCTGGTGTGTCTTCCAGCCAAGGGGATCCCAGCTCTGTAAAGAATGTTGGATGTGTATAAAATCACTGCATCCACTGCTTAACAGCCACACAACAGTTAGAATGTACAGTACAATATGTATTGTCTTTCTCCTTTCAATGGATACATGTTACCCCCAAACCCTTGTCTTCCTGAGATAGACAATAGCAACCAAACCAAGGACATTAACTTTCTCGTCTTTTGTCATTATTCTTACCATTTTGTGTTTTTGTATAGGTGTATTAGTTCAAAATTTTTATTGGGATAGTTTTATGTGGTGATGTCATGTTGGACAGTCAGCTGGTTAGAGCGTTGTACAAGATCTTCAGTTTCTTGGCAATTTCTCGCATGGAATACCCTCTCAGAACAAGAATAGACTGATGGGTTTCAGAAGAAAGTTATTTGTTTCTGGCCATTTTAAGCCTGTATTCGAACACACAAATGCTCATGCTCCAGATACTTAACTAGTCTAAAGAGGGCCAGTTTTATTGCTTATTTAATCAGCAAAACAGTTTTCAGCTGTGCTGACATAATTGCAAAAGGGTTTTCTAATGATCAATTAGCCTTTTAAAATGATAATCTTGATTAGCTAACACAACGTGTCATTGGAACACAGGAGTGATGATTGCTGATAATGGGCCTCTGTACGCCTATGTAGATATTTCATAGAAAATCTGCCATTTCCAGCTACAATAGTCATTTACAACATTAACAATGTCTACACTGTATTTCTGATCAATTTGATGTTATTTTAATGGACCAAAAATGTGCTTTTCTAAGTGACCACAAACTTTTGAACGTAGTGTATATAGGGCAGCAGCCTCTTAAGGTGCAGGGTTGAGTAACTGTCTGGTAGTGGGCTGGTGATGGCTATTTAACAGTCTGATGGCCTTGAGATAGAAGCTGTTGTTCAGTCTCTCTTTTCCGGCTTTGATGCACCTGTACTGACCCCGCCTTCTGGATGATAGCAGAGTGAACAGTACATGTCCTACTAAACACTTTAAGACAAAGATCCAAATCGCTTTGACATTTGCAAACTGTACATTCCAGCCATGTAAGGAAAGAGCACAGTCCCTGTACCCCATTCCATAGACTTGTACATCAATTATGATACAATATAATCTACAGTTGAAGTCGGAAGTTTACATACACTTAGGTTGAAGTCATTAAAACCCATTTTTCAACCACTCCACAGATTTTGTTCATGTTAACAAACTATAGTTTTGGCAAGTCGGTTAGGACATCTACTTTGTGCATGACACAAATAATTCGTCCAACAATTGTTTACAGACATTATTTCACTTAATTCACTATATCACAATTCCAGTGGGTCAGACGTTTACATATGCTATGTTGACTGTGCCTTTTAAACAGCTTGGAAAATTCCAGAAAATTATGTCATGGCTTTAGAAGCTTCTGATAGGCTAATTGACATCATTTGAGTCAATTGGAGGTGTACCTGTGGATGTATTTCAAGGCCAACCTTCAAACTCAGTGCCTCTTTGCTTGGCATCATGGGGAAATCAAAAGAAATCAGCCAAGACCTCAGAAAACAAATTGTAGACCTCCACAAGTCTGGTTCATCTTTGGGAGCAATTTCCAAACGCCTGAAGGTAACACGTTCATCTGTACAAACAATAGTATGCAAGTATAAACACCATGGGGCCACGCAGCCGTCATACCGCTCAGGAAGGAGACACGTTCTGTCTCCTAGAGATGAACGTACTTTGGTGTGAAAAGTGCAAATCAATCCCAGAACAACAGCAAAGGACCTTGTGAAGATGCTGGAGGAAACAGGTACAAAAGTATCTATATCCACAGTAAAACGGACAAAGATCGTACTTTTCGGAGAAATGTCCTCTGGTCTGATGAAACAAAAATAGAACTGTTTGGCCATAATGACCATCGTTATGTTTGGAGGAAAAAGGGGGACGCTTGCAAGCCGAAGAACACCATCCCAACCGTGAAGTACAGGGGTGGCAGCATCATGTTGTGGGGGTGCTTTGCTGCAGGAGGGACTGGTGCACTTAACAAAATAGATGACATCATGAGGAAGAAAAATTATGTGGATATATTGAAGCAACATCTCAAGACATCAGTCAGGAAGTTAAAGCTGGTCGCAAATGGGTCTTCCAAATGGACAATGACCCCAAGCATACTTCCAAAGTTGTGGCAAAATGGCTTAAGAAAACCAAAGTCAAGGCACTGGAGTGTCCATCACAAAGCCCTGACCTCAATCCAATAGAAAATGTGTGCGCAGAACTGAAAAAGCGTGTGCGAGCAAGGAGGCCTACAAACCTGACTCAGTTACACCAGTTCTGTCAGGAGGAATGGGCCAAAATTCACCCAACTTATTATGGGAAGCTTGTGGAAGGCTACCCAAAACGTTTGACCCAATTTAAAGGCAATGCTACCAAATAATAATTGAGTGTATGTAAACTTCTGGCCCACTGGGAATGTGATGAAAGAAATAAAAGCTGAAATAAATATTTCTGTCTGTATTCTGACATTTCACATTCTTAAAATAAAGTGGTGATCTTAACTGACCTAAGACAGGGAATTTTTACTAGGGTTAAATGTCAGTAGTTGTGAAAAAGTTTAAATGTATTTGGCATGTCCTAAGTATATTTTACCATACACACATACACTTATGTGTTGCATTAAAAATGAGCTCAAAATAATATTAAACGCCTTGATTCAACTGCACGTCTGTCAGCGTGGTCTACAATGCTGTGCTCTGGTCTGGGACAGTATCCTGTCTGTGGTCCTCTGATCTCTGCATAGTACTGGTGTTCTCCACTGGTCCGAAGAGTGACTTGGGTGGTCCAACCCAGAGCTGACCACTGGACTGCACTGAACAGGACAACCGCCAGGCTGATGTCCAGATACTGAGCTGTGTACCAAATCGTTTTACATCCATGTATAGAGTGGGTGCCTGTTAAAAAGAGTTTTAAATCCTTACTCTTTTAGGTAGATATGAGCCACTTTACAATTCCCACCAAGTGGGTTAACCTCATTGGCGTGATGCGTAGGATGTTTGCCTTTCGCTTCCCTGGCCCTCCGTTCTCTACATTGGTGTCAAACGTGGGATGGTGGCCGTACGTGTGAGGGGACTAATGTGGTCGAAGCACCGGACGTGCCTTCCCGTTTAGAGGTGGCAGTGTAGAGATCCTCACTAATATGAGCCACATACATTTACAAACAAATGGGTTAAGCCAATCGGCATGATGCGTAGGGTGTTTGCTTTTCACGCCAGCGACACAAGGTTCGCTTTCAAGGTCCTCCGTTCGCTACAATATCAAACCATTTTACATTACTTAAATATAAACATCAAGCTTCATGTCAGACTACAGTCCAGATAATGCGATATAATTAAGGTATGTTTCGTTGAAAATAATACTTAAAAAAACCAAAAACATATCTGAACTGGCTTCAAGACATGCTTTGGTAAATGACTCCCTGATAAAATAAAGGTTAAATAAAATATAGATGAAATGTAATCTTCACTGTACTTTCACCAGCTCTGAGACAGGGGAGTAGGATTTATTTGATAAAAAAATATATAATTGATTACAAATGACTGCTCGAGACTGGCCCAGATCAGCTTACGCAGTGTGCGTATCCTGCAACGCCTGCGCACATGAGCACTGTCAAACAGCACCATCAACAGACTGAGGAACAAGCAGCCAGAGGGGAGGCACGAGCTGCCGTTTTGTTTACCTCCAAAAGAGAAGAAGATAAAATTATCGCAACATGTCGGGATTTGACAAGAACCCTTTTGTAGATGCAGTGGATGTCAATCCTTTCCAGGTGAGCAATGTATTTGACCTAACTGCAAGCTCTGACTTGCGTTTTCCTTATGTTCCCTTTTTCTAAACGCTGTAAAATATATGCCTTAACAGAAACCTGTTTGGTTGGTTGCTGGGTTGGGCCTGGGTCTACTTCCTTGTTCAGATGAGATAATGTAGCATGATTGACAATGTTGTGTGCCAGTCATTTCAAACAATATATTTGGTTGGCCAATAAGGACACGTGTAAGGTGTTCTATTAGCCTTTACATAAGCAGGTAGCTAGGCCCCATTGGCTTGTATAGGCCTTCCTAGAGGCCATAGATGGCTGGCTAACAACAACTTGTCCTTTCATCCCCTAAATTAAAACGACTATTGGGAGCAAATTGTTTTAATAGACTAGTATATGCCATTTATTGGCCTATACTTGTAAGAAGGTCAATGAATTTCCTACCAATAAGGATTGTTATGTACTGGCAGGAAGTACACCTGTCAAAATTGCCTGTTCACTAGTTAAGTAACTCTGCCAACGAAGATAGCCCCCTGCTATTCTCTATTTTCACACATTTAAATTGTAGCCTAATGGCCTATCCTCTATCTTTGCGTGGGATTGTATACATTAAAGAACCAACTATCAGTCAAATAACCTGAGGGAAGTTGTTATTTTGTGTCTTTACTGTAACAAAATATATTGTTGTCTCTGTAATACAGGATGCCTCAGTCACACAAATCACCTGCGGTGGAATTGAAACCATTGAGGAATTCAACCCATTCTCAGCCAGTGCTATGGTAAGATGAGCCAGGAGAAGTGGTGTAAAAATACTTGTATTAAGTCGGTTTTGGGGGTATCTGTACTTTACAATTTATATTTTAGACAACTTTTTTATTTTTAATCCATTACATTCCTAAAGAAAATAAATGTACTTTTTACTCCATACATTTTCCATGACACCCAAAAGTACTCGTTACATTTCAAATGCTTAGCACGACAGGAAGCATGTTGATTTGGGACCGTCTTATGATGTGCTTAAGGCTTAATTTTATTTCGGACAAGGATTAAACGTGTGTATATGTTTGTGTTTCAGGGCTCCCACACTGGGACCACCATCCCTATCTCTGTTGCCTCCTCCCAACCAGCTGTCCTACAGGCTTCTGCTGTGGAGCCTACCCCACAAGTGAGTGACAGAAACATGAATGAGTAGACACGTTTAGACACGACGGACATCCTTTTAACAGTAGCTATTACTCAAAGATGAGTACAACACACTCTCGAATTCACTGAACTCCTGAGATGTTTGTGATCACTTTAAGGGGCTAAGCGAGTCCACATGAATGCAAATCAATAACACATGATGATCATTTTGAGTTTAAATAGATGGGTTAGCTGACAACGTCACCAAACGATGTGCGCGCTTCAATGGGGAATAAGTCAGCGTGTTGTTGTGATAATGAATGGCCAGATTGTTAGCATGAATGACAAGAAACTGCCATGTGGGGAATTGTAAGTGGCTCATTTAATCTTGTTCTTGATACCATGTCTTGAGGTGTTTTGACTGATTTCATGTCATTGCTAATAAGGCTCATATTCGCTATCTAGCTAACCAACAATTGTAACACTGTATTTGAGAGACAAGTGGTCATTGCGCAAATGTATTTATGTTTTCAATAAACATTGGATACGAAATATAGTTTACATGTTGTCAACGATCTAAGCCAACACCGTCTGTTTTGCCCCATAGTTGTGCACGGCTCGGTTTACTTAAGCAAGTACTGTGTAATGACAGTGTAGTTTAGGTACACATTGTTCCAATAGTTTTTTGAGACTTCACTTGCACCATTTCCAAATGAGATAGATACTTTATTGATCCCCGAGGGGAAATTACTTTGTCAAGCAGCAACTAAAAACACAGGGCAGGTGCAAAATGCCAGAACGAAATACACAAAAGACAGATACACTATACATGATACATAGTGTGGCAGTATGAAAAAAGTGTAAAAATACAAGAAGTCTGGAGTGCAAAAAGCTATAAAAAGGCATTGCATAGTATGAGTGAATGGCTGAATATAGTGTTAGGTGAAAAAATGATACAAATATTGCAAGTTTATATAAATATAAACTATTTGCATGGTTAACTATACTATACAGGTCAATGGCAGAGAAAGATACTTAAATAGCTAAATGTGTGTATGATATAAGTGAGGGTAATAATAGTTTACTTAATTTACAGTCTGGTTAAATGTACAGGTAAGTGAATATTGACAGGAAGAGATACTTAAGTAGCTAAATGTGTGTATGATATAATTTAGGGTAATAATAATAATTCCCTTAAAATACAGTCCATAGTACAGGGTTTAATTACAGATTCACTACTCTAAATGCAAGAAAAAAAGAAAAAAAAAGAAATATGCTACTGACAGGATACTAATATGCATTCCTGAGTGAATGACTACGTAAGTTCAGTCCAAGAATTACTTACAATATTGCACGTGATATGATATAACAACTGTACATGAATATGTATACTGGGGGCCAAAAGTTTGGAATATTACTCATTCAAGGGTTTTTCTTTATTTGCACTATTTTTTACATTGTAGAATAAAAGTGAAGACATCAAAGTTGCCACCCTTTGCATTGATGACAGCTTTGCACACTCATGGCATTCCCTCAACCAGCTTTTGGCCCCCAGTGTATATACAGTCCTCAATGAATGAGTACTGAATGAATAAGCCCTGAGTGAATGAGTGATTACAGACCAGAGTTACTCACGGATGGATGCCTAATTTGTTAAACTAGGTCCTAACAACAGTTCCAGGTCTATGTTGTCGATGGCACGGCACCCTGGTGAGGCATTAAATAGTCTAATAGCCGCCGGCAGGAAGGACCTCCTGTAGTGCTCTCTGGCACACCGTGGTGGGATCAGTCTGTGACTGAAGGTGCTCCTCTGCGTCATAACCATGGCATGCAGAGGGTGGGTGACGTTGTCCTTGATGGCCAGCAGTTTGGCCAGGATCCGTCTCTCTGCCACCTCTTCTAGAGTGTCAAGGCTAATCCCCAGAACAGAGCTTGCCTTCCTGATCAGCTTATTTACCTGAGAAGCATCTCCAGCCTTTATGTCACCTGGCCTACCTGGTTAAATAAAGGTGAAATAAAATAAAATAAATAAAATGTTGGCGCCCCAGCACACCACTGCAAAAACAGACTGGTAGAAACCTCACAATACAGAGATAAATCAATAGTTCTAGGGTTATGGGAGGTTTAATTGAATGCGTATGAAAATGCCACTGTGTAATAAACTAATTGCAAGAATATGTGAATATGGGTATGAATTATCTCTGCAAATGAGCAGTGTTATTGTGAAGGAACTTCTTTATTATCAAATCTAATGCCAATGCATTGTACCCACCAACTTGAGGCATTGTAACCATTTTGTGCCAGAACACTCCATCTTGGTTCAAGATGGTTTGTATCAGCTCTTTCCCATTGTCCACCAGGCGACTGCAGCTGCTGCCCAGGCTAACCTGCTCAGGCAACAGGAGGAGCTGGAGAAGAAAGCTGCTGAACTGGATCGGAAAGAGCAGAAGCTCCAGAGCAGGCCTGGAGGCCCCATTAGTAAGTTACAGATTATGTCACTTGATTATGTTCAATTGAAATATGTCTTGACCAAATAATTTATACAAAAGTTGATTAAACTGCCTTTAAATTGACTCCCTACTGTAGTGTTTTATCTTCCTAAGTTACGTTGTACTTGTATTGCTTCGTCTGATTATGTAACTCTTCATGGCAGTAAACAAGTGAGACTCTTTATTTGACAGCAAAAGAAAATAACTGGCCGCCACTCCCCAAGTTTTCACCCATAAAGCCTTGCTTCTACCAGGACTTCAGCGAAGACATCCCTGAAGAGTACCAGAAGATCTGCAAGAGGATGTACTACCTTTGGATGTGTACGTACACCTCGCATCTTAAAGCTGCAATATGTAACTCTTTTGGGCGACCCACCAAATTCACATAGAAATGTGAGTTATAGATCTGTCATTCTCATTCAAGCTAGTCTAAGAAGCGGTAAACATGTTCTATGTGCACTATTTCTATGATTCCAGTTCTTAAGTTTCATTTTTGCTTCTTTTACTTTCGGTTTTGTACACCAGCTGAAAATACAATATATTTGTTTATGGACAATATATTTTAGATCGTACAATGATTCTCTACACTATATTTGTTTTGTCACAAACTGAAATTAGGTGAACTATTAGAATTTTAGCAACCAGGGATTAGCAGAGCGATTTCTGCATATTCCTGCTTTTAAGTATGTAAGTAGGACTTTGTACACGTTTCTTATGATATTGCATGCTTGTCAGTGACAGTCAACAAACCCAAAAGTACTAGTCATAAGATATTAGTCCCCAAGCTCCCTAGTTACTTCTAGTATCATATTCATTTGTTTTGTCTCTCCAGTTCACAGTGTCACTCTCTTCTTGAACCTTCTGGCCTGCCTGGCCTACTTCACAGCCGATTCAAACGCGGGGGTGGACTTTGGTCTGTCCATCCTCTGGTTCATCCTCTTCACCCCTGTCTCTTTCATCTGTTGGTACAGGCCAGTATACAAAGCCTTCAGGCAAGTTCTTTGCTCAAATATTGTTCTACTTTTCTTTAGAATAAAAGTGTTTGAGTAAAGTCCCTTGTGACGACGACGAAG
This sequence comes from Thymallus thymallus, assembly GCA_023634145.1. Taxonomy (NCBI): domain Eukaryota; kingdom Metazoa; phylum Chordata; class Actinopteri; order Salmoniformes; family Salmonidae; genus Thymallus; species Thymallus thymallus. The sequence goes on from CM042381.1 coordinate 18,858,725, forward strand.
GAGTTGCTGAAGTCAAAACAGACTGGAACTTCTTCTACTTAACACTGTAGTATGTCTAATTCCACATGACCTCATTAGTTTTCTTGTGAAGTCCCAAGTTCTATTTGCGGTGATTTGTTAACCCAGGTTCTATTTGCGGGTGATTTGTTAACCCAGGTTATATTTGCGGGTGATTTGTTAACCGTTTTTTTCTTGTTTTTTTCCTCAGGTCGGACAGTTCCTTCAGTTTCTTCTTCTTCTTCTTCGTTTTCTTCTTCCAAGTGTCTGTCTACATCATCCAGTGTGTGGGAATCCCCAAGTGGGGGAACAGGTCAGTGGAACAAGATAGCACCTCAGGGAATCTTCTTCACGTGTGTAAGTGCAGTATGTGTGTGTGTGTTTGGGTGGGTGTAGGTCTCCCTTCATATCTTGGGGGGCGGGGGGGTGGTGTGAGTGTGTGCATCCGGTCCTGCATCTTCTCTCTTGCCATCTCTTTGACAGATCTCCTGCTGGCTAATCTGATGGTGTGTTCTTTGTCCTGGGGGCTACTTTGTAAGTGTGTGACACTCTGCTCATCTCTCACCTTTTTCACACTGTCATGTTGACCCAAACCATATTGTGTTGGCGCAGATATTTTATTTTCACATGGTAATTTTCAACACGGATCCAGTAACCAGGCCAGTTCAGTACAGCTTGGTTTGGTTCGGCTTAGTAGTGTTAAACTCCTTCTGGCTCCTCAAACCTTTGGTCTTTATTCTTTTGTGAAGTAGGCTTCACTGTCCCGTGTCGTCCTTGTCCCGTGTCGTCCTAAGTTCCCTTCTCATAAGCTTTGCCTGTCTGTTGGTCATCGTGTGGGTTTGTGAGCGTTTGATAACACATTTTTTGCTCAAAAAGGGTTTTGTAGGCCTCATTTGATGTTACGGTGCTATGGATTGATTTTCTAAAGGTGTAAATGAGGCTGTGTTGTCTTGTTTTCCAGTGGATGGATTTCGTCCATCGCCATGATAAGAAGCAACATGGCTGTAGCTGTGGTCATGATGGTCGTGGCCGGCTGCTTCACTGTGAACGCTGTCCTCGCCATCATCCTACTCAAAATGGTACAGTCAAGTGTCCTTTTGGCTGTCTCAGTCCTTCAAAACCGATTCAAACTTTATTGCATAGTGTTGAGTTCATTATGAATAATATAATACATCCACTCACCAAGGTCAATGCAGCCTGAAAAGGTTCAGAAGGCAACTCAATTCCCTTCAATAATCCCCTATTTATTGACCTCTGACTTCTCAGGTCCACTCCAAGTACCGTCGGACGGGGGCCAACTTTGCCAAGGCCCAGCAGGAGTTCTCTTCGGGAGTCCTCACCAACCAGACCTTTCAGAGCGCCGCAGCCAGCGCCGCCTCCTCAGCCGCCCAGGGTGCCTTCCAAGGACGCTAGGGATCCTAAAGCCACAGGGCCAGGTTCTTCCTAACCTCCCTAGCCACCTCTCACTCACTCTCAAGCCCTGTTTAGTCCCATGGCCCCAGTGTCTCTGCAGAGGCAACAGAAATGGCTGACAGGGCAGAAACAAGACCGGTATACAGGCACATTACTACGTACCGCTATATCATGGACATTCTCTAACCACAGCCATTGATACATAAACCTGAACCCAATTCCACCTCTAGCCCCGCCCTCTACTTCCATGGCAGTTGAGTAGATCTGAGAGGATTGGATATGTGTATTCAACGTGGTGGAAACTCCGCTTAGCTGATCAGAGGGTAAAATGGAGCTATTACCATGTTGATTAGACCTATCCAAGTGTCTAGGTGGTAGGGGGGTTGGTTTGGTTTGGGATTGGGGTGTCTAGCTGGTAGGGGGCTAGGGTTGGTGTCAAAGTGTCCTCCATGTTGGTACCAAACATTCCTTGACATTAACGTTAATTTTTATTCTAAGTAGAATGTGATACGTTTTGAAAGCGAATGCGTAATCTGTCTTGCTCGTCTCCTGTAGGTTTTAATGCTATTACAGTATGCTCCTAGCGAATGAGGAATGCTCTCCCTAATCTCATTAGAATTAAATAGTTTGGTACCAGCATGGTGCTTCTCGTCATAAAAAGGACACTTTCAAATTGAGTTTTTTTTTATTCAGTATATAAATTGCTCTCTGTTCAACAGCCCCATACTCTAGTCTTTACCAGGCTATGTTCTCTTTCTCCTAACTCTACTTCCCTATCCAGACACTCAGGTCCTCTTCTCAGGACATACTGTACCTTTACACAGAGATCTCCAACTCTAGTCGTCGAGAGCCACTGTTAGAATAGAACCGAATCATGCACTAACACTAACACACATGTTTCTAATACTCAACTTGTCATGGTCTTCAGTCTCGACCTTCAGTTATTTGAATCCGGCGTGTTGGTGCTGGGCTGGAACAATGCCTGCGTACACAGTGGCTGTCCAAGAATGAAGTTGGAGACCCTGGTACCGAAGTGGGCATCTGAGGTAAAAAATGTCTACTGAAGGAATTGTATGATAGTGAAGCATTTTGTGAAGTTTCCATTGTTTAGGTTTATTTTTGCTCTGATGATACTATGTTGAAGGGATGAATGGGTTTTATTTTCCTTTTTAGATTTTTTTTTTGTGATTTCATATTTTACCGTTCTTCAATCCCTCAGTAGGTTTGGACTTGCTTAAGTATGATATTAAGTAAACTGCTGTGTTTTTGTAGATAAGGTAATGAAGATATTTGGTGACGGCTTAACTAAATGGGAATTACTGTATACTCAGATGTTAGTGCACCACCCCCTGTATCCTCCTACTGTACTTTAAAGTAACTGTCCAGGGAAAATCTCTCTTTTAAAAGTTAATATTCTGTTAATGCATACCCAAATAATGTGGCAAAAGCATAAATTGGAGAAAAAAACACTTCAAAAACCCACCTCAAACTTATCTTAAACAGACAGTTTCAGTAATGCTTGCTATTTCCTCCGAGGAGGATGAGCTGGCCAATCAGCGGTCTAATCGCAGTAATATTTTTAATGACCGGTATACGCCCACACCATTCTGTTGTTGGGGTACGCTCACACCATTTCAACACAGAATATATATATATATATATATATATATTAGAAGGAAATCTATTTGTCATAGTGAATAATTAGGTAATATTTCATAGACCTATGGAAACACTGGACAGTTGCTTTAATGAAAATAGAACCACTGTTGTGCTGTCACCACTACATTTTGGAGTTGGTGGCTTTGGTATTATGAGGTCAGGACAGGTGGGATCTTTTCTTATAAATCAGACAAAGGACTCTAGTTAGTCTTAAGTGGATACTTCATTATTCTTTCTTTATGAATGATACATAGACCAGTCAATGTGGGTACTGTGGCATGCTCATAGAAATTGCTGGAAGATTGAATGTATTTAGTGCAAGAATGAACATGTGAATGTAATATAGGTACAGCAATGTGAGAATGAGTGAGTGAATGGATGAATGAGCTGACTGGACAAACAAATGAATGCATGATTTGACTAATTACTTAAAGATCTAAATGTATTAATTAATAGTTAGTTATTGATTGGGGATATGTGCCTATAGTAACGTTCAGTACAATAACCCTAAAGATTGCAGTAAACCAAGTCACAACTTCTAATACAGCAATGATCAAAATAAATGTACATACTTGATTTTAGTTGTTGGGTAGTAGTTACAACACTGGGCATGTTTTGTTTTATTTTTATGTGCGGTTACTCTACACTTTATCTGAAATGTCACAATATGCTGTCTACTGGACATTTGCAGTCTTGCAACACACTGTTCCTGATTTGTCAACTCTGATGTTCTGTAGCTGACACTGGTTGTTCCTCATATGTCAACTCGGATGTTATGTAGCTGACACTGATTGTTCCTGATATGTCAACTCTGATGTTATGTAGCGGACACTGGTTGTTCCCCATGTCAACTCTTATGTAGCTGACACTGGTTTACTGTGATTTCTTTGTGAGCCTTGTCTTGTTTTCCAGCTCTTTAACTCAGACTAGTCACTACTTTTTTTTTTTTTTTTTTTTACATGACTTTAAATTAACCTCACCTTCTGCCTATTAATTACCATTGTGATCCATACGTGTTCTGAATGTTTGTCCAGATAATTATGTATTCATCTGATTGTTCTATTGGGTACTGTACTGTTACTGGGTGTTATCTAGCACGGGGGTGTCCAACCCTTCTCCTGGAGAGCTACTGGGTGTACAGGCTTTTGCTTTAGCCCTGCTCGAACACCTAATTCAGCAACTTAACTGCTCATCAGGACCTTGCATGATAAGCTGATAGCAACTGGTCAAATCAGTTTGTCACTGTACATATGTCTGACAGATAAAGTAATAGCTTTGTAACAAGGGATTTTTACGACTTATCTCTGAAGTAATTTATAGATTTATTGTCTCTGCTATTATTCAATAAATGGATGCATTTCTTTGCTCTCTCTTGAATGTCAAAGATTCTGGGTTTCTATACAAATAACTCTACAAAAAAGGCACATTCAAGTGCTGCTGGAACTAGGAAAGATACTTTCTAAATGGCAAAGTTTGGTAGCATCAGAATCAAACAATAGGAAGATCTACGCAAATAACATCCGTTAGTTAATGACTTGTCATGAATGTGCCTACATGTCGTAGGGGGACGATGTCTCCCTGCCCTTCTCTCTTACGATTTGGGATGGCGCTTGAGTCCTGATTCAACCATTCGTATCTTCTTAGCGGTTTTACAGCAGCATTACTGCCACCTATCGTACTTAGACTAGCTAACCCATCAGTCACATTTAGTCAGGGCACAGAAAATGTATCAAAAGCATTTATCAGTTATCTGACAGCCCAACGCATAGAAGAAAAAAATATACGACAGCGATCTCAAATACAGATCATTTGACAAATTGACTATGGGTTAAATCACTTTTTTATTTTATAGTTTGACATGAATAAAGGGGAGATACAGGCAGTGGGACCATATGAATGTCGAATCACAAGGGGCTATATCAAGTTGCCATATAACTATTACGTCAACCTCTTTTCATGGACTAAGAACTGAAGTGGTTTATCTTGATGTTAGAAATCACCCAAAAACAACACACTGTTGCCAATTACATTACAGTCTTGGTGGAAACAACAAACACTAGTAGTCTAATGTAAAACAGTTAGTACTAAAGCATAAATACCAAGAGCTTAGAAGTCGTGCAAGTTATAACAAAAAATATTAGCGTGATTCAAGCGTGGCAATAGGAAAAACATAGTCCCATGTCATTTTAGGATTCAAACAGGTTGATTATAACAGTCAGGAGGAATGTTTGGACTGATCTAGAAAAGCTATTTTCAACTGATGTTTCATGCCAGCATGAACTGTTTGTTTATGGTTGACCTCGGTACTTAGCTGTTGGCATTCGCAACAAGTTCAAAGTACGTGAATGCATGCAACTCGATGCACCTAGTTTACAAGTCGTATTTCTGAACACTCAGAGGTCAAGAACAAGGCATTACATCCAACAAAGCTGTGGCCACGCTGCTGCAATGCTTTATCGGTGATGCAGTCCCTCTTCACAAATCGGTTTCCTGTGACCTCATTTCTACTGTGTCTGGTGAAGTCTGTTCTGGTAAAGATCCAGGTCAATCATCCCATGATGTGGAGTTGAAAGACAACCCGTATCTCCCTCTAGTATGGCAAGCAGTAAATCTGTTAACGAAATAAGTAGCAAAACTAAAGATTGTATCAAGTTTGAGCATTCACAGTGAAACATGTTCCTAGTGAAACATGTTCCTACCAAAACTGGAATAATTTGTTATACTTGTCAATAACCTACAATTTTCTGTTCAATGTTAACACAAATGTTAGACATTTACAGTATGTGCTTGAGGGTATTCTCCCTAGTGATATGACTCCATACTCATGTCATGATGTCCACCCAAAGGGTGTATGAAATATATTCTGTTACAAAATGATGAGCTCACCTTATCTTGACTGAGAAGAATCCTTCTCAAGTTAACAAGCCTCTTCTCCTGCCATACTGTAGATGGCCTCCTCCACCACTAGATGAGGATTACAGTCATATAAGCAGGGATAAAAGGGAAAACAATAAGTATTTAATCAATTATTTTATCACATTTCAGGAGAAGACCCAGATGCAGACAGTCGAAGTAACAAAGTTTATTACAAAAATAGGGGGCAGGCAGAGGTCAGTAATCCAGATCAGAGTCCGAAATGTACAGAACAGCAGGCAGTCTCAGGGTCGAGGCAGGCAGAGGTCAATAATCAAGGATGGTGTGTCAAGGTACAGAACGGCAGGTAGGCTCAGAAGGAGGCAGAATGGTCAAACCCGGGAAAAATAGAAAACAGGAACTTTAGAAAAGCCAGGCGCAAGAGGGCAAACCACTGGTAGGCTTGACGAAACAAAACAAACTAGTAACAGACAAACAGAGAACACAGGTATAAATACACTGGGGATAATGGGGAAGATGAGCAACACCTGGAGGGGGCTGGAGACAATCACAAAGATAGGTGAAAACAGATCAGGGTGTGACATATATGACTAATATGTGACTAAAAAGAAGATTGACAACAACAAACCTTTAGGGCTTTGAGGTTTTCACTTGTGAATAGTTGAAACAGTTCAGTCCAACATAGAGAAGGGATGATTAGACCATGAGGCTTTAGGGACACTGCTGCTGGAAACACATTAGCATCACCTGTTAAAACCTGTTAAAGACGTTATCAGAACAAGCAATTACAATTAGCCTACATTAATTACAAGTTGAAGTTGATGTATTGGAACTTCAGTCTGAATAGGACATGAAGAAATTAAATGTACATCCTAGATGACTGTATAAATGTAAATTGTAAACAATAAATGTAAACATTATTAGCGACAACAACTAACAGTGCACAGATGGGTCATGCACACGCTGCATTACCTTCATACATTTTGATCCAAGGAACACTGGAATGCCAATGGCACAACCTTTTCAAGAATATCTTATTTTTTACTTTCAAATTATGGATTAAAGCAGAGTACTTCCTTAAATCCCAAAATTTGATAAATATAATCTTGATGAACAAGAAAATGAAAATATAGAACAGCCTGTCCCAAAAAGGCAGATATATAGATATATTTAAAAGTATAATCAATAATAAAATCAAACAATAACTGGTCCTATTTTAAATTACTTAGTTATTTTGTCGTTTTCAGTCTTCAGGTTTCAATGTTAGGACCAGGCAAGTGAACAGGAGGCCAAGGAAATCCACAAAGACTATTCAGACTAAGCCTCTGCTTTATAGGAATGGCATGACTAGGATAAACTAAAGAAGGTGAAAACATGTACATGTCAATGTTGTTGGAACACTTTGGAAATAGCGATACTCTTCAGATCAATCAAGATGGCAAAACACAAGTATAGGGATAAAGTGGAGGAGCAAATCAGCGGGTCGGACACGAGGCGTATGTGGCAGGGGCTCATAACGATTCCAAATTACAAAAAGACAGCCAGCCAAGTCGCGGACACCATGCCGCTGTCGTAACGTTTGTGAGGGTTTGGCTGTGGTTAGACCTTACTCCCAATAAGGGGAGTGGTAGAACCACAGTCGAGCCCTCACACCCTAACTAGGGGAGGTAATAATCCTCAATCAGAGACAGCTGTACAGGGTTGTCTCTGATTGGGGATTGTATTTAGGCACCCTACACATCCACCTGTGTGTGGGTCATTGTCTTGAAGTCACGTTATAGTAAGTGTGTTTTTCGTTCTTGTTCTTTGCCTTTTTGTTTATATAGTTCGTGACATTATTTGTTTCTCATTTAATAAACGATGTCGAACTATCGCTGCACTGCTCCTTGGTCTCTGAACACACACGATCGTGACAACGTTGGCTTTGATTAAATGTGAGACATGCTATTTTATCAAATAGATTATTAATTGTTTAATTGATGACATGATTGAATTAAATCCTGCAAGAATTAACTCATTAATAACCTGGGGCACCATGGAAGAACATTTGTTAATAGAGTAATATCTCCCAAATCTACTCTTAAAGATCTGAAGATCTTGTACATCAATAGCAGTCAATTATTTAATCATTACCTCATTTCAGGCTCTGGCCATAGGGAGGCCTGTGGCTCATCTAGTTAGCCATGGTCAGAGTCTGAAAGATCTAAGACAACTAGATCTATGTTTATGTTTTGTGTTGAATCCCCAATTAGAGGCAGCTGCGAAGCTGTTAAGTTGTTATGTCCCACACCTTTGTGTGGGTCATTCTATTCATTCAGTGTCATTGGATGTACTAGGAATGTCTAGTATTTGTAAGTACACGTTTCTTGTTTTTGATGTATCAATACTAGTTTGAGTTATTAAACTATGTTCCAGTGCAACTCCGCAGCGTCTTGTTCCCTCTACACCCCACGTCGTGACACCTTATTAATCAGTCAGTCTCATTCTGAAGATTGTAAGATCTAAATCTGCACGAACCCTGGCGAATTACATTGAATCAGCAATACAAATTGTCTTAATGATTTATTTCCTAGCTAAAGAATCACACAGAATTACATATATACATACAATAGATCATACATCGATTACTCATCATATCATGGAGAGTGCCTTGTGGGCTACCACGATATGACGGCTGGTTACAAAAAGGAAAGGAGAGGTGGAGTTTTGGAAGATTGAAGCACAGAGGAATGTATCTATGCTAGCATCAATATCATATGCACTTTGACAACCGCCTATTCGGATAAATTAAGTGCAATTATATATTTACGGTTTGAGCTTGGCTTCAATAGATGGGTCGAAGACGGAAGACTCTGGTCCTTTGGAGAATCTTTCTGGTTGGATCGTCTGTAGAGAGATTGTCTGTGTTCTTCTTAGGGCACGTTCACAGCTGCAGCTAGTAACCGCGACCCCTAAGATCTAATCACTTCTTATGTAGTGAATCAAAGTTAATAGAATTTGCAATAATCTGCTCCTGCTATGTTCTGACTGGTCTAATTGAAATTCACAGTTTTAACATGTCAGTAGTCACATCCAGGTTATCTTCACATGTAGATTTCGTTAGATAAAGTGCAACCACAGCTCACGCCGGGGTTTGCTTGTAGCTAGGTCTAATATTTTAGACAACTGATTTGACATAATATTATTTAAATACCAATGGACATTTTCACCTGGAAGAGAAAGGAAAATGTTGTCCATTGCCCCAACTATTGATGTTGCCATACGTTCTCTGTGGTAAAAGGGTTTTCTAAGAGTCCATTTTGTAGGAGTTTTGAGAGAGGGAGAGAAAGGAATTTATGGAGGATCATAAACCTGAAAATGACTGAGCTGCAGAGGAGAGCCTGTGAGGACAACGAGCTACGTACTTACGGTCTCCACTGACATTTTTTCTGACATTTTTAATCTCTCTCTAGCTCAGACCACTATCCCCACCTGCTTCAATATGTCCACTATTATCCCAGTGCCCAAGAAAGGTAAAGTAACTGAATAACTGAACTGAATGACTACCGAACTGTAGCACTCACCTCTGTCAACATGAAGTGCTTCGAGAGGCTAGTTAAAGACTTGAGTTAACAAGCCAGGTTTTTGGTAGTTTAGACTTCGCCAATGTCTTTAAGTACTATACTTTTTATTTAGTGCTACTTGGACGTACTTGGACCTACTACTATTTCCTACTTGCGAAGTCACGATGTTGATCACTTTGAAAACAAAGATGAAAGTTGTATTCAGATGACATACTGCTGAGAGATACTAAAATCTTTGGCAAAATCTGAGATCTCAGTCATTACACCATTAGTGAGTAGCTACTGTAGTAGTTTGGTGCCGCCCTGAGTGGTCGCCTTTTAAGCAGCTCCCGTTGTCCCGTTGTTCGTGCATTAATTGTTGTTTTAGTTCGTTTTCTTTCGTCTATTTTCTTTAGTTTTATTTTTTATTTTGCTACAGTAGAACTATAACAGTTCAGGATTATGGATTTTATGGATTTTATCGCAGCTGAACGTCGACAGGAGTCGTCAACTGTTATTGTTTACAACAGAGCCCAGCTCCTGGATTTAGCCCACGCAGCGCTGCTGCTCCCCAGGGAAAAGTTTGATATTCCGGACGAGTTGAAAAGACGACGCCGTGGACGTAGGGCGGGATTGAAATGTAAGGCAAAGCGGAGGAGGTTCAAGTACAAGCCGGCTATACCATCTATTATTATGGGCAATGTGAGGTGTCTACATAACAAGATGGATGAGTTGGCGGGACTTGTTCGTGGACAAAGGATTTATCGGGAAGCTAGCCTAATGTGTTTTACTGAGACTTGGCTGAACGATGATAACATCCCCATACAGAACGTCACTATCGACGGTTTCCAGACCATCAGAGCGGACAGGGATCGCGTCTCTTCCGGTAAGAGTAAGGGTGGTGGGCTGGCTTTATTAGTTAACAACAGATGGTGTCATCCCAAACATATTACTCTTAAGGAAAAGTTTTGTAGCCCGGACATTGAACTGCTAGCCGTTAGCCTGAGACCCTACTATCTACCTAGGGAATTCACGGCGGCCATTGCTGTTATTGTTTACATCCCGCCTTCCGCTGACGCAAACGCAGCGTGTGACGTCATCCACTCTGTTATCGCGAGGTTACAGACAGCGCATCCCAGTGCTTTCTTTGCAATTTCGGGGGATTTTAACCATGCATCTCTCTCTTCAACGCTGCCCACGTTCAAACAGTTCGTGAAGTGCCCAACCAGGAATAGTAAAACTCTGGACTTGTTATATGCTAATGTGAAGGATGCATACAACTCCACTGCACTCCCTCCCCTCGGTAGATCGGATCACAACCTTGTCCACCTCACCCCACTCTACAGGCCTATGGTCCAACAGCAGCCTGCAACCACCAGGACTATTAGGAGATGGTCCCCGGAGGCGAATGAGGCCCTACAGGACTGCTTTGAAACAACAGACTGGGATGTGTTCTGTGAGGCTCATGGGGAGGACATCGATGGACTCACTGACTGCATAACAGACTATATTAATTTTTGTGTAGACAACACTGTACCCACCAGGAAGGTACGCTGTTTCCCAAACAATAAACCCTGGGTCACCAGCGACCTGAAGGCCCTGCTGAATGAGAAGAAGAGGGCCTTCAAGGAGAAGGACAAGGACAAATTGAAATGCGTCCAGAGGGAGCTGAAGTTGCGGATTGCTGAGGGGAAGAGAGTGTATAAGGAGAAGATGGAGGACAAGCTGAGGCAGAGCCAGGTGAGAGAGGTGTGGAAGGGTATGAGAAATATCACTGGCTTCAAAAAGTCAAACAGTGGGCAGACGGAGGGGACCCAGGACAGAGCCAATGAGCTGAACCAATTTTTTAACAGGTTCGATACTGGCCCTGTCCACCTCCCCTCCAGCTCCCCAGACCACACACCCCCACGGCTATGCCACCCCCACTTTGCTCACAGCACCTCTGCTGAGACAATCAGTGACCCCACCTCCGCCCCTGCCCCCCCTGGACTGATCCTCAACACCCCCCTTCCCCCCACCTCCCTACCTGGGCTGGCTTTCACCACCAACCAAGTGAAGAGAGAGCTGGAGAGACTACACCAGTGGAAAGCGGCGGGCCCTGATGGCATCAGCCCAAGGGTGCTGAGGGTCTGTGCTGACCAACTGTGTGGAATACTCCAGCGTCTTTTCAACCTTAGCCTGAGCCTAGAAAGGGTCCCTGTGCTGTGGAAAACATCCTGCCTCGTCCCAGTGCCCAAGAAGGCACACCCCACTGTCCTGAATGACTTCAGACCTGTAGCGCTAACATCCCACATCATGAAGACCCTGGAAAGGTTAGTCCTCGCTCACCTCAGACCCCTGGTGTGTTCATCAATGGACCCCCTGCAGTTTGCATACCAGCGCAACATCGGGGTGGATGATGCAATCATCTACCTTCTGCAGAGGGCCTACTCTCACCTGGACAACGCAGGTTGCACTGTGAGGGTCATGTTTTTTGACTTCTCCAGTGCCTTCAATACCATTCAGCCCCTGCTACTGGGTGAGAAGATGAGGAGGATGAAAGTGGAAGCACCCTTAGTCTCCTGGGTCACGGACTACCTGACCGGTAGGCCACAATTTGTGCGACTACAGAGCTGTGTGTCAGAACGGGCAGTTAGCAACACAGGGGCCCCCCAGGGTACGGTCCTGTCCCCCTTCCTGTTCACCCTCTACACCTCAGACTTCAGATATAACTCTGAAACATGCCACCTACAGAAGTTCTCGGATGACTCTGCTATTGTAGGGTGCATCAGGGGTGGGCAGGAGGAGGAGTACAGGAGCACAATCAGTGACTTTGTGTTGTGGTGTGAGCAGAACTACCTTCAGCTCAACATCAGCAAAACTAAGGAGATGGTGGTGGACTTCAGGAGAACCAAGGCACAACTGACTGCAGTCCCTATAAAGGGGATGGATGTGGAAATGGTTGAGTCATACAAGTTCTTGGGTGTCCATATGGACAACAGACTGGAATGGGCTGGTAACACCGGGGCCCTGTACAAAAAGGGCCAGAGCCGACTCTACTTTCTGAGGAGGCTCAGGTCCTTCAACGTGTGCAGTAAACTACTGCATACCTTCTACCAGTCTGTGGTGGCCAGTGCCATCTTTTTTGCAGTGGTGTGCTGGGGAGCAAACATCAAAGCCGGTGATGCTTCTCGGGTAAATAAGCTGATCAGGAAGGCTAGCTCTGTCCTGGGGATGAGCCTTGACACTCTAGAGGAGGTGGCGGAGAGACGGATCCTGGCCAAACTGCTGGCCATCATGGACAACGTCACCCACCCTCTGCACGCTATGGTTATGACGCAGAGGAGCTCTTTCAGTCACAGACTGATCCCACCACGGTGTGCCAGAGAGCGCTACAGGAGGTCCTTCCTGCCGGCGGCTATGAGACTATATAATGCCTCACCGGGGTGCCGTGCCGTCGGCAACATAGATCTGGAACTGTTGGGGTGCTAGGACCTAGTTTAACAATTATGCATCCATCCGTGAGTAACTCTGTTCCGTCAGCACTCATCCACTCAGGACCTACTTATTCATACAGGTCTGTATATACATACCCATGTACAGTTGTTATATTATATCACATGCAATATTGTAAGTAATTATTGGACCTAGGCATTCACTCAGGAATGCATATTAGTATCCTGCCAGTTGCACCTTTTCTCATTGCTTTTAGTATATCAAATGTGCAATAAGTGCAGTTGTCTGTAATTAAACCCTGCACACTAAGGACTGTATTTTAAGGGAATTACTATTATTACCCCAATGATATCATACACACATTTAGCTATTAAAGTATCTCTTCCTGTCATTTACCTGTACAGTTTGTGTAAACATGCAAGTATTCACTTATCTGTAAATATAACTGTATACCTAACTGTACAGCTAATTTAACCATGCAAAATTTTCACTTACCTGTTCATTTACCCAGTCTGTCTATTAAGTAAACTATTATTACCCTCGCTCATATCATACGCATTAGCTACTGAAGTATTTCTCTGCCATCAACCTGTATAGTATAGTTAACCATCCAACATCCACCAATGTATAGTGTACATATTCAGCCAACCACTCATACTATGCAATGTCCTTTTATAGCTTTTTTTTTGCACTCCAGATATCCTGTATTTCTATACTTTTTCATACTGCCGCTCTATGTATCTATCTTTTGTGTACTTTCGTTGTGGCATTTTGCACCTGCCCTGTGTTTTTGTTGTAGCTGCTTGATAATGAAATTTCCCCCCCGGGGGATCAATAAAGTACCTATCTATCTATCTATCTATCTTATGTCAAGTTTCTGTTTTGCACCACATTGAAATCAACACCTACTTTATTGCATTGCTCCAAATGTATTCATTTTGAGGCATTTACAAAAAACTATGTAGACCTAAATACTTTTCCAATTTGAATATCACTAGGTTGTATTTGAAAACATGACTCGTCTTTGACAGAGGTGCTGGGGTCATCTTGCTCTGTACGGACAATAACATGTTTACCTTCAACATTTGTATTCAGAATGACTCTCTTTACACCAACAGCCTGATCGGTACCAGTACATTATCTGTAATCTCCCTGTCTTGAACACCAATAGTAGTCAGGCCTATTAATTCTGCTTTAATCTCCACATCTCTTGCTCTGCTATCTTTTGACAAAATACCACATACCTGCTGTGGTGTTGTTTCATGAGGGTTTATATTATATCCATAACCTGCTTGTGTATCAAAAAGATCATAATAACAGCTGGGTGTGTAGGCATTTCCCTCTCATCCACCTCTAGGTTCAGTTCCACATCCATATCACTCCAAACTAGGCATAATAACGTTAGTTGGGCGACAGGGTCATTTCTAAGGAAATGTGGTAGACTTGGTCATTCCTAATCCTAGCACATCCTGTTATAACCTTTCTAGTTATTTCGGATCGAACCACACAGACACCAGATTTAACTTGCCAACCATTTTACTCTCCACTTCGTACGTGATCACGTTGATGATGTCACATCAATACACAACATCCCCCCTTTACTTGAATATGAACTTAACCCAACTAAACAAGTTCTCATTCACATTTTCTTACAACTTAAGACAGTTCAGAACATTCAAAGTACATTTAATTGCTTCCTTAATAGAACATCAACAATGCTTTCAAAACGGGTGCACTAAACCGCAACATAACTCTTCATTCAATTTCTACTTGTTTTCCTACTTGCATAGCCTAACCTTCATCAGTCACTCAACAACATAGTCTCTAAACCTTTCCGGCAATTTGGTTTGTCTCTGGGGTCTGCAAGGTCTCTCTGAAATGTTTCACAGTTCTCTTTGCATTCCCCTGCACTTCCCTTTTGCTCCTTATCATAATTTGGCGCTTGATCACATTTCCTTTCACCATCCAATGTTGGTGTTTCCACAGACAGAAACTTCTTGACAAATGTCGTATTCCGTGCATACTTTGCTCCAGTTGGTGACTGAACGACAACACTGTTACCTTCTCTGCGTACGACTTTGTGAGGAGTGCTGTGAAATGTTGTTGTGAACTTGTCTGTTTTATCCTGCTTCACAAGCACTTGATCTCCAACCTCTATGTCTGATGTCTTAGCGCCTCGTCTGTGGTCTGTGTATATCTTGGCTTTTCCTTTCTGCTCTGCATCTCGGTCTCGAGCTTCAAGGTCACTGTGTGGAGTTGTGATGTCTGGTAACTTCCCTCTGATCTTCCTCTGAAAAAGAAGTTCCGCTGGGCTTTTGCCCGTTGTGGCATGTTGTATGGACCTGTAGACAGTCACATATTTGCGTAGCTCTCTTTTCCAATCCTGGCCCTCAGCTTGGGCAATCCGTACTCGTTTCATCAGTGATGCGTTTTGTCTTTCCACTTCTCCATTTGCTTGCGCCCACTTTGGAGTTGTTTTGATATGGTGTATTCCGTTCTCCTGACAAAAAGCCTGAAACTGATTGGACTTGAATTGTGGACCACAATCCGATCTGATTGTTAAAGGAAGTCCGTGCCGACTGAAAATGTCTTCCAACCGGTCAATCACTTTTTCCGCCGTTGTTGACTTGAGGATTGCATATTCATAGTACCTGCTGTAATAGTCGACAACAACCAGAATCGAATGTCCATCCGGTAAAGGACCAAGTATGTCTGTGGCTAAGTTTTGCCATGGCCCTTCAGGCATCACTGTGGGCGACAGTGGTTCAGAAACATCTGGTTTCGCCACCAGCTGACAACCATGACATGTCCTCACAAGTCTTTCTGCGGCCCTGTCCATTCCGGGCCACCAAACCTTTGTTCTCAGGTGTTGCTTTGTTCCTACCACACCAAGATGACCCTCATGTGCCAACTGTAACGCTCTTCCTCGCAGCGACTGTGGCAAAACAATTCTTGTTCCTCTGAGTATTATTTGGCCAATGACACATAGCTCACCTGCAATATGTCTGTATGCAGGACAGTCATCAAAACAACCTGTTTGAATAGCAGTTCTCAGTCTCTGTAATTCCACATCATTTGCTGATATCTGCTCGACTTCCTTGGTGGTCAGGGCACTGGGTGTCGCACAAACTGCTATAAACCGCACATATTCCTCTGCATTATGTGTGTGCATCTCACCTTTGGCTGATGGGCCCAGCAGACGTGACAGAGGATCTGCAATGTTGTGTGTTCCAGGTATATGAATCACCCGGAACTCATAGGGCTGTAATCTCAAGACCCACCTTTCGATTCGTGCGCATGGTTTTGAGCGAGGGCTATAAATTGTCTCCAAGGCTTTGTGGTCTGTGACGAGATCAAACTTCCGACCATAAACGTAGGGGTGCAATCGTTCACATGCCCACACCAGAGCAAGTGCTTCGCGCTCTGTTTGTGAATACCTTTGTTCACACTCTGTCAAGCTCCTGCTCACATAACAGACAGGAACCATTCCCTCACGTTGTTTCTGAACTAGTACTGCTCCAATGCCCTTTGGTCCAGCATCGGCAATGACTTTTGTTGGTGCGTCCTTGTCAAAGTAAGCCAGTGTTGTGGCCTCAGCCAACTTATCTTTGAGAGTTTTGAAAGCTTTCTTTTGGTCAGTTCCAAAATGAAATTTGGTGTCTTTTTTTGTCAGTCTGCGCAGAGGTTCTGAGATGCTCGCAAACTGAGGTATGAAACGACTACTATAGCCAGCTAAACCGAGGAAACTTCTCACCTCTGAAACGTTTTCAGGCTCTCTTGCCTCCACAACTGCTTTCACCCTCTCTGCCGTCGGGCCTATGCCTTTCACTGACAGCAGCATGCCCATAAACACCAGTTTGTCCATGTTAAACTGGCACTTCTCTACATTCAGAGTCAAGCTGCAGCTTTCCAGTCTCTTTAGTACAGCATGCATTCTTTTCTCATGAGTCTCTTCGTCCGCCGCATGGATGATGATGTCATCTGATATGTTCTCTACTCCTTCGATGCCAGCTAAAACAGTGGCTATTTCGTGCTGGTACTGCTCACTTGCAGACGAAACTCCAAACACCAGTCTTTTGAACCTATATATGCCATTATGAACGGCGAAAGTGGTGATGTCTCTTGATTCTGGGGTCAATTCCAGCTGATGGTACCCCCACTTTAGGTCTAGTTTGCTGAAAATTACTGACCCATTAATTCCTTGCAACAGTTCATCCACTGTGGGAATCGGGAACCGCCCACGAATGATTGCAGTGTTTGCTTGTCTCATGTCCAAACACATCCTTATTTCCCCATTCGCTTTGGGTACAATAACAACTGGGTTTACCCAAGGGGTTGCTCCATTGACTTTCTCGATAATGTCCATGTGGAGCAGCTCTTTTATTCTTTTCTCAACAGCCTCTCTGAGGTGGAACGGGACGCGTCTAAGGGGCTGTGCAACTGGCGTCACTGTGCTGTCTATGTGCAGGCTAATTTGTTTTGTGTTTAGTTTGCCTACTCCATTGAACAATTTGGGGTACTTCTGTCGTATCATAGACTTCACATCACTCACCACTGCAACATTAGCTCCAATCCTCAGCACTCCTAATTTAACTGCTGTGTCTTTTCCGAGCAGTGGCTCCCCTCTCCCGCAAATAACTGTAAACTCAGCTATTGTGCCGCGTTTTCCGATTCCGACCTCACACCAGAAAATTCCTTTCACTGGTAAGGGTTCACTTGATGAGTATGCATACAGTTTTTTGTCTGATTTGGCAGAGCTGCATTTGATCTTTTTTTCTTTCAGCATTTCCCACGTTCCTTCATCCACTATGTTGCTTGTTGCTCCTGAGTCAACTAACATGGGTAGTCTGACACCTCCAACTGAAAATGTTATTCTGTCCATGTTGCTCTCTTCTCTTACAACAAATGCAAAGTCTTGATTTTTCACATCTGATTCAACTCTTTTCACTGTCTGTCTTACACTTTCCTTTGTTTTACACATTTTTGCAAAATGATCTCTTCCATTGCACTTTCTGCATGATTTTCCACGTGCGGGACATTTATAATCTTTTGCAAAATGACCTGTCTGTCCGCATCTGTAGCAGGTTTTGTTTGAATCAGCACTACCTTTACTACATTGCATTCGTTTTTTCTGATTTCTCACTCCTTTTCTGGACACATGACTCACCGTCTCTTTCACTTCAGTCTCTGGAGAAATGTGCAACGCCGCCATCTGCAGTTCAACACGTTCGCACTGCGCTGCGATTTCTAGAGTGCGAGCAAGTGTCAAAACCGTTCCTTCCTCCAGCAATTTTCTACGACCGTATTCGGAGCTGCACCGACTCAAAACAGCATCTCTTAATTGATTGTCTTTATCAGCTCCAAAATCACAATCTTTTGCTGCTTGCCTTAAACATGTGGCAAACTGTTGCACGGTCTGTCCCGTTTTCTGCTTTAGCTGATAAAACGCCTGTCTTGCAAACGCCGAGTTTACCTGCGGCACAAAGTATGCGTTCAGTGCTGTTACTGTCTGCGCGTAGTCTGTTGGCCCTCCTGTGTCAGCGAGTGTGGAGAAAATATCCTGCACATCTGTCCCAGCATGATGTAGGAGCAAGGCTCTCCGTCTTTGCTTTGTAGCGTCGGGTGCATCGTCAGTCAGGATCAAACCCTTTCCGTCGGCAAAAAGTTCAAATGCATTTAGCCATCTTGTCCACCGCGGACCCAACGTGGCTGGATCGCTGTAGCAGTCGAACTTGGGAACGGTACCGTCCATCTTTAACGCGCGCCGCCTATCTCCACTAAACGTTCAGTTAACTAATATAAATTAGTCGGCGTGACGCACGTCTAACTCACTTTCAGATTTAACTAACGAGTGAGTTCTTGTTGCAACATCCTCGTCGCCAATGTTATAACCTTTCTAGTTATTTCGGATCGAACCACACAGACACCAGATTTAACTTGCCAACCATTTTACTCTCCACTTCGTACGTGATCACGTTGATGATGCCACATCAATACACAACACATCCCTTTTACAGTTGTTCCACTCCCTATTAATCCAATTGTAGTGAGGAAAATGTTCAGCATCTCTTGCAGTGGCAGCAGATCAAGTACATTCAAGTGAAAATTAATGGGTTCCAATGAAGCAAACCTATTTTGACCATGTTATGGTTAAATAAAAAGTTGTTGCAGTGTGGTATTAAAATATTTTGTTTTAAATAATTCCTGGTTGCCATAAAAAAAACATGTTATTTTTGCGCAACTCAGTATTTGTTACTGTAAGATTCGATGCTCAGCTGACACCAAGTGACTAAAACAATGAAACCAGGTGTGTAATCATTAGTCCAAATAGAGTTTCTATTAAATAAAAAAAGTAATGAAGGTCCCTCCCCGTTTCGCTAGACTACCTGCCGCCCTTCGAGGATTACTTTTACATTCAGAAAGGATCCTTGCGGAAAGAAATATTTAAAACAAATATTTGACACTGTTTTCTTAATGACATTCAAATCAGCGTTGAAAAAAGGCACAGGTTTAAGTTTGTTCCACCTGAGCGAGTCTGACCACAAGTCAGAGACCACTATGACGACATACCAAATGTGTTTGATGGATCGCGGGAAAAGAGCAGGAATAGGTTTTTGTAGGCTACAGTCCAAGTTATGTCTTCCAATGGTGCGACTGCTGTCGGTATCCAAAGGATTATCATACTTGAATAAACGCTTGAAGGCAAGGATGACAGCAGTGGTGTAGTCAAAGGCGATACGGATATAACTTATTATTTATATCCACATAGTGCATTGATGTGAATCACACTGCTGCTCTCATTTAGCTATTTGCGCCTTACCGATTGTGGTTGTTGCGGATGGCTGTTCACAAATCTAAATGTGTATTTGAACCCAATAATGGTTGAATTCGAGAAGTTTAAGTTGCCTATCAATCATTGTTTTTGAAACCAGTAGACAGTCAGTGAAAAATGTGCTCTTGCAACAGCTGCAAAGTGGGGCTTTTATTGCACAATCTAATGAATGCTGATTAAAAAAAATACTTAAAGTGGCAGTCTGTAGTTGCTATATCCATATTTGGACTTTGGATAAATTATATATACATGTAACCGGTGTCAAACGGCTAGCTAGTTAGCGGTGCGCGCTAGTAGCGTTTCAATCGGTGACGTCACTCTCTATGAGAACTTGAAGTAGTTGTTCCCCTTGCACTGCGAGGGTCCCGGCGTTGAGTGCAGAGCTGTGTAACGATTCCTCCAACGTTATTGTTGTCATGTGCAGGAGAGGGACGGATGCAATGCAATACAGTACCATTCCAAAGTTTCGACACACCTACTCATACAGTGTTCTTTTCTTTATTTTCTACATTGTAGAAAAATAGTGAAGACATCAAAACTATGAAATAACACATAAGGAATCATGTAGTTACCAAAAAAGTGTAACTAATTTGGCTAATCAATACTTCCATATTTCCAAATCCTATTCTTGAAGATCAAGGGGTATAACATTTATTGAAATGACTGGAATTCTGATAGACTTTGGTTTTTAATGTAAAAATATAATTTAATCATATTATTATATGTAGTAGAAAGCGATGGGTTAGAAGAAGCTGGCCAGCTAATTCAACTATTTGGGCGATGAACGGGTGTACACTGCAATAGTGTTGCCAATATAGAGTAATCTAGGGATAGGGTTTCGATTATTTACGTTGGACATACTATGATTACACATATGGTTACTGTACTATAATTTCTGCAGCCTTGAAAGGCAGGCATCAAAATGGCCGAACGAGAGGCTGCCAGCGATTTATAGAAATCGCTTTCTATAACTCCATATTTGGAAGCGCTTAGGTCACCTAACTTTTGGCAGGGATTTGACAATTTGTAGTTCTCACACGTAGAAATCGCTTTCTACGCGTGAGAACTTCTTTCTACACATGATAACTTTTTGTCTACGACTACAAATCGCTTTCTATGCGTGAGAACCTTTTTTCTACGACAACACATCGCTTTCTACGTATGATAACTTTTTGCGCATATGTGCAAATCTTTATAGCAGTCATTTTACTTAAGACCCTTGGAAATGACCTGCATATCTGAAGTTATAAAAACATTCTAATGCTATATATAGATTTACAAATACAAATCAAAAGGTGTTTGTTTGTGGAAAGTGATTTACAGTTGTGGATTGGATTTGGCATGATATTCATCCCATAGACGTGAGCCAGAGATATTCTGTGCGAGCATGGGCGAGGGAGCGTGAACAGGGCCGGACCAAAATTGGTGAAAACTGGGGCGCGTTCAGCAGGACGCAACATTTTGGAACGCTAGTATTATCTAGCTGAAAACATATACGATAGCTAACGACTAGCTTGCCAATGCTAGCAAAGCGTTTCAGCAAGAGTAACTGACGTTACAGCTCCTTTGGGGTCATGGCCAGGATAATTACCGTAGCAGGTTGGGATAAATAGGTTAAGATTAGGAAAGGGTTAACTAAAATGCTAAACATTATTTGACAAAAGCTGGATCCATTTTAGCCATGACCCTCATATTGCTACGTGTTGATTAGCTAGCTAATTAGCTAAACGCACAAAATTATTCCATCCGTTGAAATTAGTGTAGTGATTTTTCATTCGTTCTTAATGACGCCCAATTTTACTGGAAGCCACAAGCAGATGTGAAGTCGTCATTACTAGTCG
The DNA here is from genome assembly GCA_023634145.1 of Thymallus thymallus. Classification (NCBI taxonomy): domain Eukaryota; kingdom Metazoa; phylum Chordata; class Actinopteri; order Salmoniformes; family Salmonidae; genus Thymallus; species Thymallus thymallus. Next base: position 18,880,318 of record CM042381.1, read on the forward strand.
GCGACACGTTGTTTTTGTTGTTGGACAGCGAACATGGTGGATGGAAGTGTTGCTGGAGCCAGCCTTCTTTAGGTTATTTCGTTAATGCATTTGGCAAAAAATTATGTAGTAAAATTGCAACAGAGCATGCTGAGTCTACTTTCTTGTAGTCAAAATAATCTCACTTGAACGATGGCACTTTTTTGTAGTATGATGTTGGATGGTTTCAACGATTATCAATGGCGCAAACATTTCCGCATTTCTCAGACCACATTCCATTGTTTTGCAGGCTGTTGCAGATCACAACCTCTGGTAAGTTTGACCAACAAATATAGGCCATGTTACCACTTGGTGATATGAGCCATGTTTTAACAGTTTCTTGTATTTCTTTTTCTAGTTTCACTGATGTCTAAGTGGGGTGTCCAGGTTGCACAGGGGATGACAGAATATTGGCCAACTCTGATCTTTTTCAGACTGGCAGAGGAGCAGGGGGGCATCTTTTTCCCCAGGAGGTATGTGATTAAACATCTGTGATTTTTCTTGAGTTATATAGAGTTTAAACACATTACTATGCTTGCAGAGTTTAGTTATGACCTATTTACTGTATCTATACAGTTGTTTCTGAATCTACAATTATTCTCCTCTGCCACAGAAATCAGCGATTGTCAGTGGAGTAGAGATACCAGTTCATCTGGTAGGAGACCCAGCGTACCCACTGAAGAGGTGGTGAATGACGGGCTTTACCCAGGACACTGCTCTGAAACACCACCAGCAGACGTTTAATGACCAACTGAGTTCTGCCAGGGTGGCTATTGACGACGCTTGAAGGGATGCTGGAGATGTTTGGTGAACTGCATGAACATTGACAACATACATTGTAACGGTGTGTTGCATACTGCACAGTGTGTGCAAACTGAAGAAAGAACAGTTTCTGGCTGAATGGATCCGGATCATCAGCAGACAGAGGCTGAGCTCACAGACCAGAGTTTACTACAAGGGTCAGTGGAGGAAAGTGTTGCTACCATACAGGACTCCATTATGACCTCTTTACAGGACGCCATTATGACCTCTTTACAGGATGCCATCATAACCGTGCACTGATGTTTTAGTTTTGTGGGCCAAGTTGTTTGTGATTTCGTAATGTTAAATACCGCATTGCTCAAGTTGTGGCTATGCCAACAAGTAACATTTTCTAATGACGTTGTGAATTTGCGGTGCAACACTTGTTTTTTTCTTGAATGCTATTTACTTTTGCACAGTACGTTTTTAAGATGTTCTTGAAAGCTATGTTACACTTTTTTTATGTGAACGTTGTTACATTACTTTGTACTTTTTCAAATATTTTGTGAATGTTTTGTTCTTTTGAAGAGATCCTCAAATGTGTTTTATGAACGTGTAGAACAAAGCCACCGCAATGCAATTTAGTCCAACCAAATCAACACTCAATGAAATTAATAACCATATTGTAGCGGTATCAAATATTTGAAAACCACACAAAACCTATTGGTGTAAAAAGAAACTTGGTAACATCAAGCACAGACAACAATAAATCAATACATAACAACACAGTACACACTACTATACAATAACATATCTACAATACAACATCAATAATGCAGCAAAATCAACAGTAAAGTGAGTTATAGGGGAAGGGAAAGCCCCACAACAAAAGGTGGTGAAAGAGGTAGAGTGTATTAAAGTAAAGCTCCTACATAAAAGGACACAGGCAGACATGTCATGCCTAGTAAAGGGCCTGCTAGCTGCATCTTAAGTGTTCTAGTCTACTTGATGTGCCAACAAAAGATGGGTGTCTGTCACCAAAAGAGTCTGACGGTCCAGGTGTAGTGTATAATGGCTGTCTTTCACCAAAAGAGTCTGACGGTCCAGGTGTAGTGTATAATGGCTGTCTGTCACCAAAAGAGTGACGGTCCAGGTGTAGTGTATAATGGCTGTCTGTCACCAAAAGAGTCTGACGGTCCAGGTGTAGTGTATAATGGCTGTCTGTCACCAAAAGAGTCTGACGGTCCACGTGTAGTGCATTTATGGCTGTATGTCACCAAAAGAGTCTGACGGTCCAGGTGTAGTGTATAATGGCTGTCTGTCACCAAAAGAGTCTGACGGTCCAGGTGTAGTGTATAATGGCTGTCTGTCACCAAAAGAGTCTGACGGTCCAGGTGTAGTGTATAATGGCTGTCTGTCACCAAAAGAGTCTGATGGTCCAGGTGTAGTGTATAATGGCTGTCTGTCACCAAAAGAGTCTGATGGTCCAGGTGTAGTGTATAATGCATCCCCAGAGGGGAATGGTGAAGAAGGCGGCAGGATGCAGGCCAGGAGTTGCTCCAAAATGGAGACAATCTCTCCCTGACCACATCACAGTTAGTTGCCTCATGGATCTTCCTCTTAAACTAACTGTTGGTATTTTTCAGCTCCCAGTGGCCTCTGAGTCGAAGAAACGCCAGGCTCCAAAAGGTAAATGTCTAATTACACAACAGTGACTGTGTGAATTATTGTACTTCTTATCTTTAACAGACTACAGTTTTCCATTGAAATGTCACATAGGCTTATGTTTTAACATGACAGTGGAGGGCATTAGGTGCACAGAAAAAACATGCGCATGATGCTATAGGTCAATTTATTTGGGCGAAATGGTTTGGCTAACTGACAGCATTTACTAAGGTCACCCTAGTCAAAATTAGTCTCTCTAGACATCCAGGTTGGCTCCCATAATTATAAAATACTCCGGCTTAACAGCGTCTGTACATAATAGAACGTTGGTTTGGCATAGAGGAACTTTTTATCCGCTTGAATAAAATACAAAATAGTAGCTAGCAAGATAAAGATCACAGATGTTGTTTTTTATGAGTGCATTTCACAAGTGGCTAGTTTGCATTAACTACTTTAACTAAAACCACTGCAAATGTTTTGCCTGCAAACTTTGGTTTTGAATCACGACATTCTGGCATGTCTGCTTTGTGATTTGTTGGGTGAGTTGTCTGTCTGAAGAGGACCCACCCCGGAACAATTTTTTTACAGTTATCGTAGTTGCCAAAACAGTCTGTCATTGAAACCCGACCCTCACAGTTGCAAGTAAAAATGCCAGAATTAAAGTTTGCTGCAGTGTGTTACAAACTTTAAACAAATATTTTATTAGACTATAGAGGGCACCCTTACCCTTTTTCCTATGTTTAAGCTGACAGAAACACAACCATATTCCAAGACACAGTAAATATACTGTAGATAGGCCTAGCATTCGTATAGAAAAGCTTGTAGATATTGTTTTCATCCATCCCACATTTTTTTTCAAAGCCCATGCTATCACCCTTAGGTCCCTTCATACATCACCCACTGTACTTTGTGTACCAACTCTTGTTGTTGTGCAGCCCACTACACAAGTCATGTTATTGATACAAAGCAATTGCACCAACCCACAATTCTTCTACTTGACCTCAATTTCCGAAGAGGTGACAAGTTGAAGAGTGAACTCGATCTGCTTCAGGGGTCTTTTGATCTCGGCAGGCTTTTCTTCAAGCATTCTGCTCCAACTTATCCTCTTTGCTCAGCTGGAGTTTTTTTGTATAGCGAACAGAATAATACAAATCTGCCTCCTCTCTCTCTACACATTACCGATATCATGCATACAATGAGAGAATTTTGGGGGGATGAAACCTTTTGGCTGGCTATATTTGAAGGGTTCCATGCTGGGTTCCTCTTCCTATTGCTGCATCTCTCTTTATTGTCCTGGAAAGACATGTCACACACAACCCCCCCCCCCCCTCAAAATCTGCCCAGCTTTAGTAAGTGTGGACTTAGAGTGCCACAGGGCCACAGCTGAAACCCAGAGACAAGAATGTTATTGCTGTCTCGGCAGGAGCCAAAGCGGATTAAACCCACAAATAGGGCCACTTCAAATCTGATGCAGCAAATATGAGAGGGGGGATGCAGTCTACCACTCAGTGAAAAGGGGAAGTGTTTCTCTGTGGGGTTAGAGTGGGGCTCCAGTCGGGGTTCTTGCTGTGAGACACTGGAGCTCTGACTCAAGGATTGGTGAGATAAAACATTGGGGAGCTTTGGTGTTAATCACAGTATTTCCACAGACACCAGCCTAATAACATCCACACAATATCAATATCAGACCCTGTAGTGTAGTCTCAAGTCAGCTTTATTTCATATAGCCAGTATCCTAATGCTGCCTCACAGGTAGGTACAAGATAAAAGGATTACTGAAATCAAAGAAGTCACTCTATTTGGAATTACAATGGCCGCTTTCTTGAATACAACTGTGTTCTGCTAGAGGAAAGGTTCCAGAACTGTTATATGGCAGCATGGATGGCTATCTTAGCTAACCAAATATATCCCACTGTATTGAATTTCATGTTCCCATTGTCTGTCTGTCTGCCCATAGCATGTGCTCCTTCTCTTTCCTGTCAGGAGCCCTGAGCTTGTTAAAGACATGGTTGCCTGTGCAACAAGGATAATATCATAATGGCAGATGCGTAATAAAACAACATCATTGTCTGTAACAAAACATTTGCAGTACTGTGATTATTATCTAATACTGAGGTATTATGTCTGAGGAATGTTATCTAACTTACTGAGGTATTATGTCTGAGGAATGTTATCTAAGTTACTGAGGTATTATGTCTGAAGAATGTTATCTAACTTATTGAGGTATTATGTCTGAGGAATGTAGCCTAAAGGGTTTTTGTTGTAAAATGTTGCATCTGTGGTTGTCTTTTTAACGACTGATGCAGATCACTGTAGTTTCAGGTAATAACATTTCTATAACTTTAAAGGAGATAGTCACTTCTGATTTATCATTGAAAATATTTCTTAATTTATTTACATTTCTTATGGATATTTCTTTCATTTTACTTTGTTGGATTATTATGTATTGTTTTGTATTGCTAGATATTACTGCACTGTTGGAGAAGCATTTCGCTGCACCTGTGATAACATCTACAAATCTGTGTACGCGACCAATCAATTTTGATTTGATTTGAGATAGTAGAACATGAAATGGCCATTCACTAGCAGCATGACTCAACTCATATAAAGTAATGTCAGCTTCAGTTGTTCTGAGAGGTCAGATTGAGACCGTTTTGCTGTACTTGATGCATTGATTTCTGACCGCATCATGGATTGTTCTATTAAATCTGTTCTTATCAGCGCGGGTCAACAAGGGCCTATAATGAGAAATTAGGGAGGGGTTTGTTTGGTATTGGGCCAATATGCCGTCTCCTCCTCCTCCTCCTCAGCTCCGGAACTTCCCATTCTGGAGAGGAGGAACTGGCTCATCCACCTGCACTACACCCGCTGTCTCTCCTGGTGGTCCGGTCCAGTCCCTGACTGTCATTCATTCCCCCTTGTTTAATATGCATTGGTGTCACACTGACCTTTCTGTCAGCCTAGACAGCATGAGGATAATGAATGAAGGCATGAAGGGCTCCCTCCCCCTCACTTCGTCTTAGTGTCTTCTGCTGAAAAGGGACTGCTGAGAAGATAGTGGTGTAATCATCTGTTTCAAGCTGTGTTCCGTCTGGACATTTGAAAATTCTACTCTGGCATGCTATTTTATCCTACCCTGCATGCATGGTTAAATACATAAAATAATCTCAGATGTACAGTTTTGTAACAACAGCTGTTATAACACTTGTTGTGGGTGAAAATGTGAATGAACCAATAATGTTGGGTTACTACAGATAACTGCCCAAATAAAGGAAACACTTGAGTCAATGAGGGAAACAAGGTATATTGAAACAGGTGCTTCCACACAGGTGTGGTTCCTGAGTTAATTAAGCAATTATGTATAAAAATGCTGGGCAGCATTATTTTGGCTACCATATGGCTATGGTAGCCAAAGGATGACAATGGCCCCATCCACAGGGCACGAGTGCTCACTGAATGATTTGATGAGCATGAAAACGATGTAAACCCTATGCCATGGCACCAGATCTCAACCCAATCCAACACTTATTGGAGATTCTGGAGCGGCGCCTGAGACAGCGTTTTCCACCACCATCAACAAAACATTTCTCATGGAAGAATGGTGTCACCAATAGAGTTAGACACTTGTAGAATCTATGTCAAGGTGCATTTGAGCGGTTATGTCTCGTGGTGGCCGAATGACCTACTAAGACATAGATTCTTTTCAAATTATTTTGCCTGTTACCTGTATGTCCATTTTAGTTGGAATAGGAATGCTTTATCTGTCAATCCCTAAACTGAGTGTAGCCAATGTATTAGTCTTCCTTTGTCAGACTCATGGCACTCCACCCCAGTGTGTTGGAGATAGCAGCTGTGGGAAGAGACTTACCAACTTAGGAAATACTGTTGATGTTCAGTTCTTGCAATATTCTTGTAACATCAGTTTGGAGATCATATTTGTTGTTTCCTAAAGGCAATGATCAAAGACCAGCTACAGGAGACCCAGGGAATGTGTGAATATGCCATATACGTACAAGGTAAAAAGGCATACTACATTACGTTCCACATCCCTCATCATGTGTTCATCATGTTCAAACGGTTTATCCCAACCATAACAGAGCTGTAGTCTAGTGAACTCAAAACCAAGCTTTAGATGAAACATTTCCTCCCAAGAAACAGGATTCTACCCCCTACTGCGCCATAGATTTTAATGTGTTGGTTTAACGCCTTTTCATGCTAATGTAAAAGCCTATTTTCTTGCTATGAAGTGCTAATCTTGCGTCTGGAGGGGCAGATCCGCCGTCCCTGGAGCTGTTCCAGATCTGTGCCATCCTCAATCCCACCAGTGTGATGTTGCGAGTGGTGATGGTGAAAAAGGAGGCGAAAAATAAAGAAAACAAAAGGCTCTTTAATGACAACGAACAGCAACACACTGACAGCAAAACAAGAGAAAGCAATAACCTGTGAGGGGTAAAACAAACACACAGAACTTAAGGAGAACATAATGAGCAAACACAAAACAGGTGTGGATGATAAGGGTGTTGCTGCCATCGTTCTACTACCGCGGGTTAGAACACCGGCGAGGAGGAGCGCCGGAGAGGAGGAGGTCCCGCAGCTATACGCGGGGCATTCGTTACAACCAGCCCCGACAACCTCGCTGTGAGTAGAGAGTACCTTGCCTGAGCCCTGAGCCTGCCTGGGGTAGACACTGCTATTGATCATATCACTCAACAGGCCCAGACCAGGAACAGGTCATAAGAATATAATAATGATATCAGATTGTTTTAGTGCAGGGTTCCTTACGAGATCAAAGTAGTTTATATGGTATGAGGGATGTGAACTATGTTTGGTATTCACCTTGGTGATGGGCGTCTACCATTTTGCGGCAGAATACCCACGGGGCATTGGCTGATTTAGGAGATGTTGGATTTAGGGTTATTAGTGCTTGTACTTCCATTTATAGTTGTTTATGTATTTTTTATTTTCAGTTTTCTGCTGGGGAAACACAAGGCAGCCATTGAGGTTTATCATGAAGCTGGGAAGCTCAATGCGGAAGACTGGGTAAGAGAAAAGATTGTGGTTTCCTCTACTTAGTAGAGTTGCTTATTTAAGGACTGTAACCGTAACCATTGGCAACGTAAGATTTATCCATCAGCATTGTTCTTCCTGGATTTGCTTCTCAGCTATAGGGTTTACAGTTGAAGTCGGAAGTTTACATATACCTTAGCCAAATACATTTACTCAGTTATTCACAATTCCTGACATTTAATCCTAGTAATAATTCCCTGTCGTAGGTCAGTTAGGATCATCACTTTATTTTAAGAATGCGAAATGTCAGAATAATAGTAGAGAGAATGATTTATTTCCTTCATCACATTCGCAGTCGGTCAGAAGTTTACATACACTCAATTAGTATTTGTTTGACTTGGGTCAAACGTTTCGGGTAGCCTTCCACAAGCTTCCCACAATAAATTGGGTGAATTTTGTCCTATTCCTCCTGACAGAAGGTGTAACTGAGTCAGGTTTGTAGGCCTCCTTGCTCGCACACGCTTTTTCAGTTCTGCCCACAAATCTTCTATAGGATTGAGGTCAGGGCTTTGTGATGGCCACTCCAATACCTTGACTTTTGTTTTCTTAAGCCATTTTGCCAACTTTGGAAGTATACTTGAGGTCATTGTCCATTTGGAAGACCCATTTGCTACCAAGCTTTAACTTCCTGACTGATGTCTTGAGATGTTGCTTCAATATATCCACATAATTGTCCTTCCTCATGATGCCATCTATTTTGTGAAGTGCACCAGTCCTTTCTGCAGCAAAGCACCCCCACAACATGATGCTGCCACCCCTGTACTTCACGGTTGGGATGGTGTTCTTCGGCTTGCAAACCTCCCCCTTTTTCCTCCAAACATAACAATGGTCATTATGGCCAAACAGTTCTATTTTTGTTTCATCAGACCAGAGGACATTCTCCAAAAAGTACAATCTTTGTCCCCATGTGCAGTTGCAAACCGTAGTCTGGCTTTTTTATGGCGGTTTTGGAGCAGTGGCTTCTTCCTTTCTGAGCCTTTCAGGTTATGTCGATATAGGACTCGTTTTACTGTGGATATAGATACTTTTGTACCTGTTTCCTCCAGCGTCTTCACATGGTCCTTTGCTGTTGTGCTGGGATTGATTTGCACTTTTCGCACCAAAGTACGTTCATCTCTAGGAGACAGAACGCGTCTACTTCCTGAGCGGTATGATGGCTGTGTGGTCTCATGGTGTTTATACTTGCGTACTATTGTTTGTACAGATGAACATTTGGAAATTGCTCCCAAGTATGAACCAGACTTGTGGAGGTCTTGGCTGATTTATTTTGATTTTCCCATGATGTCGAGCAAAGAGGCACTTTGAAGGTAGGCCTTGAAATACATCCACAGGTACACCTCCAATTCACTCAAATTATGTCAATTATCAGAAGCTTCTAAAGCCATGACATAATTTTCTGGAATTTTCCAAGCTGATATCTAGACTGACATACCACTTACTCATACTAGAATACCATTTGCTAGTATGGATACACACACAAATGTATTGCTTCGTTTTAAGTAATATGCTAGTGAGTATATTGAAACAGAGTTTGGATTTGTACAGTACGTTGAACAAGGCCATGGGTGGCCTTCAGTCAGAGATGGTAAGTGAGTCTGATTCTGTGGTTTAGATTATTGAAATCAACCATTTTAGAGTGGAACATGTTAAACTAGTGTGATTACAACCGGGAACAGATCCCACTGTTTAAAGTACAGCATGTTTTCTTAGTCTTTAGGGATTTTTTACTAATCTTTTATTCCATCTTAAATTAACATCATCATTCATAGCTACGTAGGGAAAAAGTACCCTTCTGCTGCATAATCATTACGGTGAAAAGGTTGTCAACATTATCATTGTTCTATTATTTAAAAAATATTCCCTAATGAAGGCTTTAGTGCTTCAGGTTTTTTGAATAATGGAAGTTTTTCCTCTTGTACTAAAAGCTAACACATTTGGGGTTTTTAACAACAAAGCAACCTTTCAACAAACCTACATTTTCTTCTATGAGGATGAACTTCTTTAAACAAAACTTAATTACAGTGAATGTTCTCCATAAAATGTCACCTATTCACAATTCTATTAAAAAACTATATTTTCTAGGGCATATTATAAGTAGTACAAAGTTTCCCATCTTTTAGAACAGTTAAAAAAAAACTTTTAGAACAGTTTTTACATCCAAACCTACTCCACTGCACTCTTGTACACTTCGTTTTTTTCTGTGTCTCCCGCCAACAAGTGTACCTTTCCCAGTGTCATGAATGTCCTGTCATGTTTTTTTAACTGCAAGGCTGCATTCAACTGCTCTTCAGACTGGAAAACAACAGATATCTCTACTCTATCATCCACCGTCAAATACTTGTATACTGGCTGAGGTGCCATTTCATATTGAAATGTGTATTATAATAACTATTTAGTCTAATTTCCTCCTTATGAACATTGTGCCAAATTCCAGCTTGAAGTCTTTTATGAAGCAATAGCACACACCCAGATTATGGTTGATCTCCTGGAGTGAGAAAAATATCAGAGTGGCTATATGGAGCTACAACACAAATCCAAATGGCTGAATATGCATGTAGTTCTTTGTTCCACACTTACAGTTTAAGTCAGAAGTTTATATACACTTAGGTTGAAGTCATTAAAACTCATTTTTCAACCACTCCACAGATTTCATGTTAACAAACTATAGTTTTGGCAAGTCGGTTAGGACATCTACTTTGTGCATGACACAACTAATTCTTCCAACAATTGTTTACAGACAGATTATTTCACTTATAATTCACTATATCACAATTCCAGTGGGTCAGATGTTGACTGTGCCTTTATACAGCTTGGAACATTCCAAAAAATGATGTCATGGCTTCTGATAGGCTAATTGACATAATTTGAGTCAACTGGAGGTGTACCTGTGGATGTATTTCAAGGCCTACCTCCAAACTCACTGCCTCTTTGCGCGACATCATGGTAAAATCAAAAGAAATCAGCCAAGACCTCAAAAAAAAAACGTAGACCTCCACAAGTCTGGTTCATCCTTGGGAGCAATTTCTAAATGCCTGAAGGTACCACGTTCATCTGTACAAACAATAGTATGCAAGTATAAACACCACACAGCCGCCATACCGCTCAGGAAGTAGACGCGTTCTGTCTCCTAGAGATGAACGTACTTTGGTGCGAATCCCAGAACAACAGCAAAGGACCATGTGAAGATGCTGGAGGAAACAGGTACAAAAGTATCTATATCCACTGTAAAACAAGTCCTATATCGACATAACCTGAAAGGCCGCTCAGCAAGGAAATAGCCACTGCTCCAAAACCGCCATAAAAAAGCCAGACTACGGTTTGCAATTGCACATGGGGACAAAGATTGTACTTTTTGGAGAAATGTCCTCAGGTCTGATGAAACAAAAATAGAACTGTTTGGCCATTATGACCATTGTTATGTTTGGAGGAAAAAGGAGGAGGCTTGCAAGCCGAAGAACACCATCCCAACTGTGAAGCACGGGAGTGGCAGCATCATGTTGTGGGGGTGCTTTGCTGGAGGAGGGACTGGTGCACTTCACAAAGTAGATGGCATCATGAGGATGGAAAATGATGTGGAAATATTGAAGCAACATCTCAAGACATCAGTCAGGAAGTTAAAGCTTGGTCGCAAATGGGTCTTCCAAATGGACAATGACCCCAAGCATACTTCCAAAGTTGTGGCAAAATGGCTTAAGGACAACAAAGTCAAGGTATTGGAGTGGCCATCACAAAGCCCTGACCTCAATCCTATAGAAATTGTGTGGGCAGAACTGAAAAAGCGTGTGCGAGCAAGGAGGCCTACAAAACCTGACTCAGTTACACCAGTTCTGTCAGGAGGAATGGGCCAAAATTCACCCAACTTATTGTGGGAAGCTTGTGGAAGGCTACCCGAAACGTTTGACCCAAGTTAAACAATTTAAAGGCAATGCTACCAAATACTAGTTGAGCGTATGTAAACTTCTGACCCACCGACTCATCCCAAACCATCTAAATTTGGTTGAGGTTCGAACCAAAAATCTCAAATTTGGACTCCAGACCAAAGGACACATTTCCACCGGTCTAATGTCCATTGCTCTTGTTTCTTGGCCCAAGCAAGTCTCTTCTTCTTATTGGTGTCCTTTAGTAGTTATTTCTTTGCAGCAATTCAACCATGACGGCCTGATTCACACAGTTTCCTCTGAACAGTGGATGTTGAGATGTGTCTGTTACTTGAACTCTGGGAAGCATTTATTTGGGCTGCAATCTGAGGCTGGTGACTCTAATGAACTTATCCTCTGCAGCAGAGGTATTTCTGGGTCTTCCATTCCTGTAGCGGTCCTCATGAAGCTAGTTGAGAGAAAGCCATGAGTGTGCAAAGCTGTCATCAAGGCAAAGGGTGGCTACTTCTTTGAAGAATCACAAATATAAAATATATTTTGATTTGTTTAACACTTTTTTGGTTACTACATGATTCCATATATGTTTTGTCATAGTTTTGATGTCATCACTTTTATTCTACAATGTAAAAAATAGTGCAAATAAAAATAAACCCTTGAATGAGTAATATTCCAAACTTTTGACCGGGGGTGTATATATATATTTATGTGTCCCGCCTTGCCGTGCTCATTATTACTACTGCCTATTGGGTAAATTAATTAATCAAGTCGCTCAGCTACTCAACTTGCTTTTAATTAGACTAACCACTGTGAGCCTTAATTCAACCTCACCCTCTGCTCTCGCCTCCTCTCCTCACAAGGCTCCTTGTTTAAGTAATACTCTGCAATTATGCTGAATCGAACCCATTAAATAATCAGCAAATTCCAAGATCCATTCTTCTATTTGCATAAGACTAAGTGTAGATAGACATTATTATGTGTAATTACATGCGTAAAGGTGATATTAGAGGTGTCTTTCCCTCTGTGTAGGTTCTCTCCAGAGAATGCAAAGTCGCTGACCTCTCTGGGGCTCCTGTATCTGCAGGTGGGTCTACAATCAACTCTGAACACACTCTTAAGAGTGGAATGTTTTTGTATTAGGAAATGGTTTAGGATATTATGTTGTGTCCCAAAAAAAATGTAATTATGTTTTTCCAGAATGGTGATGTTTGTTCTCACTGATTGTTGGTAATCCTCCACAGCTGGGAAAATACCAAAAAGCATTTGAACATCTCGTGAATGCACTTACTTGCAATAACTATAAGGTAAATGGCCATCATTTTATGAGCTTGTTTCACTTTTTATAAACACCTGACACCAATGTACTGTATAACCGCAACATTTAATCTGCTGTACTGTATGTACTCTATGTACAGTAGGGTTCCCCGACTGGCTTCCCATGGGCCAAATCGATTTTATTTCTGAGCAAAACATGCCCCCCCCCCCCCCCCCCAAAAAAAATACCCCTTGGCTTATTCCACATTTTGTTGTTTTACAGCCTGATTTCAAAATGGATTAAAGTGAGATTTTTTTGGACACATTTTTGGCAAATAAAATACAGAATTATCTAATTTACATAATTATTCACACCCCTGAGTCAATACATGTTAGAATCACCTTTGGCAGCGATTACAGCTGTTAGTCTTTCTGGGTAAGTCTCTAAGAGCTTTGCACACCTTGGTTATACCATATTTGCATATTATTATTTACTTGCTCTGTCAAACTGGTTGCCAAACAGACATTTTCAAGTCTTACCAGAGATTTTCAAGCAGATTTAAGTAAAAATTGCAACTCGGACCACTCAGGAACATTCACTGTGTTCTTGGTAAGCAACTCCAGTGTAGATCTGGCCTTGTGTTTTAGGTTATTGTCCTGCTAATAGGTGAATTCATCGCCCAGTGTCTGGTGGAAAGCAGACTGAACCAGATTTTCCTCTAGGATTTTGCCTGTGCTTAGCTCCATTCAGTTAATTTTTTTATAATGGAAAACGCCGCAGTACTTAACGATTACAAGCATACCCATAACGTGATGAAGCCACCACTATGCTTGAAAATGTGAAGAGTAGTACTCAGTGATGTGTTGTATTGGATTTGACCCAAACATAACACTTTGCATTCAGGACAAAAAGTTAATTGCTTAGCCACATGTTTTGCAGTTTTGCTTTAGTATTACTTAATTGTATGTGTGAGGTACAGAGATGAGGTAGTCATTAGAAAATAATTGTTGCACACAGAGTGAGTTCATGCAACTTATTATGTCACTTGTTAAGCACATTTTTACTCCTGAAATTATTTAGGCTCTCCATAACAAATGGGTTGAATACTTATTGACTCAAAACATTTAAGCTTTTCATTTTTAATGATTTGTAAAAAATGTGAAAAACATTATACCACTTTGACATTATGGGGTATTGTGTGTAGGCCAGTGACAAAAAATCAGTAGAGTTTATTGAATTGTTTTTAATTAATTTTAAATTCAGGCTGTAACACAACAACATTTTTAAAAAGTCAAGAGGTGTGAATACTTTCTAAAGGCACTGTATATTTGTTTTAATTGTTGGACATAGACTAAAAACACCAGCAAATCAGCTCCAAGTGATTTTCTGAGCATAATAGAGATATGTACTGTATGTAATTGTATACAAATGTAAGCAAGGTTTGAAATTATGTTTTAGTCAAATATTATATCTGTTTGGGCTTCTTGCAGTCAATTTGCAGCCTACAAATTATTTGTAATTATTTTCCGGCCCCGTGACCATCCACTCAAGAAGAAATGGGCCTGCAGCTGAATCTAATTGATGATCCCTGCAGCTGAATCTAGTTGATGATCCCTGCAGCTGAATCTAGTTGAGGATCCCTGCAGCTGAATCTAATTGATGATCCCTGCAGCTGAATCTAGTTGATGATCCCTGCAGCTGAATCTAGTTGATGATCCCTGCAGCTGAATCTAGTTGAGGATCCCTGCAGCTGAATCTAGTTGAGGATCCCTGCAGCTGAATCTAGTTGAGGATCCCTGCAGCTGAATCTAGTTGAGGATCCCTGCAGCTGAATCTAGTTGAGGATCCCTGCAGCTGAATCTAGTTGATGATCCCTGATGTACAGTATGTCAGTTATGTTTATGTGTCCAGCCTAGGCCATCTTGGCAGCAGGCAGTATGATGCAGACCCATGGGGACTTTGATGTGGCCATGAACAAGTACCACATGGCAGCATGCATGGTCCCCGAGAGCCCCCCGCTCTGGAACAACATTGGTATGTACTTCTTCGGTAAGAAGAAATATGTAGCAGTGAGTATTCGCCTATCGACAGTTGTTGTTTAGCCATGTTAAACCCCTCTCCTTTCCTGTGTCCTTTCTGTGTGAACCAGGCCATCAACTGTCTGAAGCGGGCCCTCTACCTGTCTCCGTTTGACTGGAAGGTGCTGTACAACCTGGGCCTGGTGCACCTCACCATGCAGCAGCATGCCTCTGCCTTCCACTTCTTCAGCACTGCTAGCAACCTGCAGCCCCGCCTGGGAGAACTCTACAGTACATGCTACTAGCAGGTAATGCTATCCTGGCCTGGTCTGGGAGAACTCTACATGCTACTAGCAGGTAATGCTATCCTGGCCTGGTCTGGGAGAACTCTACATGCTACTAGCAGGTAACGCTATCCTGGCCTGGTCTGGGAGAACTCTACATGCTACTAGCAGGTAACGCTATCCTGGCCTCAGAGAACTCTACATGAGTACTATGTAACGTGCAACCTTACATACTTGGTTCAAGGTATCACATCGGCATTCCCTTATATTTACCCTGGAATAATGTTCATGTAATGGGATCTGTTTATATTAATGTGTTTATGGATGTTTACAGGTTTATATATGTTTTTATAGGTTTAGTTGTTGTAGTTACCACTGAACTGACCACTCTCCTCTTTCAGTTGCGCTGACCAATCTGGAGGACGTGGACAATGCCAGGAGATCCTATGAACGAGCTGTGGCTTTAGACCAGTAAGTTCCTCCCAATCGAACTTCCATACAGTTTTAACTTATGTCTTGAGTCAATCCACAAAGTTCAAGTTGTGTTGAATTTAATTAATATAAACTGAGATATGACATTGCCATGAGCAACACCGCAGATGTTGTATATACAGTACACTGAGTGTACCTGCTCTTACCACAACATAGACTGACCAGGTGAATCCAGTTGAAAGTTAAGATCCCTTATTGATGTGGGAAGCATTGTATTCAACATGGGCCAGCATCCCTGTGGGGGGGGGGGGGGGGGGGGGGTATTCAAGTTTTTTATTAGGAAGGTGTTCTTCAAATTTTTTATTAGGAAGGTGTTCTTCAAGTTTTTTATTAGGAAGGTGTTCTTCAAGTTTTTTATTAGGAAAGTGTTCTTCAAGTTTTTAATGCTTTAATGCTCTTAGCTACTTGCAGAAATCGATGAATTATCGAGTCCATCTGTTTTGACCTGCTCCTTGTTCCTACCAGGTCTAACCCTCTGGTCAACCTGAACTTTGCCATTCTGCTGTACAACCACGGGGACAAGAAGGGAGCCCTGCAACAGTACCAGGAGATGGAAAGGAAAGTCAACATACTGAAGGACAGCAACACTGAGTTTGACCCTGAGGTGCAGTACAGTAGCTTCCTCTATACACTGTCTGACATGGCACATAGGTCAAACAACTGATGGAAGACAAACATTTGCCAATCATGATGTGACGTTAATATGATGAATGTAATGTGGTACAGTACAGTCAGTATATTGTACCACATTCTCGCATAGGTCGCTTCGGCTTAATAACATTGCAAAAAAAATCCCCTCTTCAATTTCTTGACCTTTCCTAATACCGCCATTTTGTTACCATAGCTGATGGACATAGCTCAGAAGATGGCTGCTGCCTTGCAGGTGGGAGAGAGCCTGGAGTGGACCAAGCCGGTCAAAGACCCCAAGTCTAAGCAGCGCTCGGCGGGGGCACCCAGTAAAGCCCCTGGCAGCTCCCAGCAGCCCCTAGGCACCAACCAGGCCCTGGAGCAGGCATTTTGACAACTGGCTGTCGCTCTCTGGCGCTACTACACTGCCGGCGTCCCCCGGGAGAAGAGGGTGGAGGCGGGAACTGCAGCAACGTTATGAGCTGGCAGCTGGAGTGCCGTCGGCAGTGTAATAGCCGATCAGGGGCGCCGGACGGCGGCAGCCAATTGTCAAAATGCCGTCCCAAATTCAAGTGATCGCCGAATCTTGCCTAATGGGCGGGCCGGCCCTGATCTTTTCAGCATGTTTCAGATAGTTCCACTGTTCAACTTTCTCTATAGGTCTGTGCCATCTGTTAACATGCGATGTCAAATGCAGCATGTGATTTTTTTATTTATCCTTGGTGAGAGTGGCAAATTTGGATTGTTATTTATAATTATACTAAATTCCTCCATTTGAAGTAACCTCAGTAAGATATGACAATCCTGAATGAGATGAGGGAAAGAAAGATTGTAGTGTTTTATACTTATAGGTTATGGATTTATCAATGGCCTTTTCTTTTTTACTATTGTTGAACTTAAGATGTTTAGAAATTGTGAAGTTTACCTAGTTGACAGAATAGATGTGTATTTATTGTTGCAAAATCCACAGTGTCATAAAGGTGATTGATAGTGTTTTGCTCTTTATTTCAGTCCCAGTAGTGTTAGGCTAAATGGAACACGGTTGGTTGGGTAAACCATGCTAGCAAGATGAGTAGCCTTGTCTGAGCCTAAAGACTTAGCTCAGCGGCTAACAGTTGTGGCACGATTCTTCAAGTGTCTGGAACTCAATCGGAGGGATACGACACCATTATTCCACGAGAAATTCCATAATTTGGTGTTTTGTTGATGGTGGTGGAAAACGCTGTCTCAGACGCCGCTCAATAAGTGTTCAATTGGGTTGAGATCTGCATTTGGGCCCAGTTTTTCTAAAGTGATCTATCCTGATTTCGGCTATTTGATAGGATTAAATGTATATAAATATAATTTATAGAATGAGAGTCCCCATTTAAATGATTGTCCGTTCTATTCATTATGTATATGCATTTAATCCTATCCGATAGGCGAAATCCAGATAATATTTGGAAAACTGGGCCCCGGTGACAGACGGCCATAGCATATGGTTTACAGCTCATCAAACCATTCAGTGACCACTCGTGCCCTGTGGATGAGGGCATTGTCATCCTATGGGGACATGGTAGCCAAAATAATGCCCTGCCCATCATTTTTATACATGACCCTAAGCCTGATGGAATGTTAGCTGCTTAATAAACTCAGGACCACACCTGTGTGGAAGCACCTACATTGGCCTTTTATCAATTATATTTGCTCACCTCCTCCTCTCTCCATCCTTTCGGCTCCTTTTGAAAAATGTCAAAGTTAATCGAGGAGAGTAAACGTGGGTGGAATGCACTTGCTTGAAATTAGACGGTCCTTCTCCACTCGCGCGTCATTAGGCAAATGTCGTTTACAATGGTGGATCCCAAAATAAATTAGTAAAGTGCTCAAAACAAATGACGTTAGTTGTGCGAGACATTTTTTTTAGATAAAACATTAAGTAGCGCATGGTTTTTAAACATGTCCATGTTTTCTCCTCTGACAAAGCAAAAGCTAATTCCAAGGGGGTGTGGCAGATTTCAAAACTCGTACGTGATAGGATATATATTAGTATCCTTTATGAAATCGAGGAGGGGATGACACTCTTACGTACGTTTTCCTACTAACAAAACCCCCATTGTATCCCTCATTTACCACACAGCTTCTGCAGTGTTTTGACCTGACAGTAGGGAGCAGTGTTGTATCAAGACTGTATACCATACAGTATCTAGACTGAGTCTACAAAACATATAGACTATGATCTATACAAGGTGTTTTGTACACTCGGTGTATGTCTGTATGAATAGTACTACCTAGGACAACTGACTATTGCTCTGTTTTTCATCTGGTCAAGAAGTTATAGTGTACTGCATTTTAGACCCAATGTCTTTTTCTGATAACAGCACAAACCTAACGAATGCCACACTTGGAACATCTGACTCTATTGTCTCACTGAGGAATGAGAACGTTGTCTTGTTCGACTAGTATGGGAGTGTTTGGAATGGGATAGTAAATGACTGCCTCAGTAAGGGACTGGAATGGGATAGAGGGCTCAGTAAGGGACTGGAATGGGATAGAGGGCTCAGTAATGGACTGGAATGGGTTAGAGGGCTCAGTAAAGGACTGGAATGGGTTAGAGGGCTCAGTAAAGGACTGGAATGGGATAGAGAGCTCAGTAATGGACTGGAATGGGATAGAGGGCTCAGTAATGGACTGGAATGGGATAGAGGGCTCAGTAAAGGACTGGAATGGGATAGAGGGCTCAGTAAAGGACTGGAATGGGATAGAGGGCTCAGTAAAGGACTGGAATGGGATAGAGGGCTCAGTAAAGGACTGGAATGGGATAGAGGGCTCAGGAATGGAATGGGATAGAGGGCTCAGTAAAGGAATGGGATAGAGGGCTCAGTAAAGGAATGGGATAGAGGGCTCAGTAAATTACTGTAAATGAAAAACCTCATGAATATTGGAAAACAGTAATGAATGTAAATCATATGTATGTATTTACTAAGGGTACCACACTCTTGCAATATGAATCCTTGTGGGATGGGGGATGTTGATAAGGGTTTATTAAAATAAATAATCCAATCTATGTTTTGTTAACACTGTTTGCGCTCTTCAGACTGAATGTATACTAAATACTCATAGGTCCACAAATCATAATGATGATCAAACCACACCACTTACCAACTCTAAAATGAACAGTCTGGAGGGTCTCTGAGAGAAACCAAAGCAGCTAGTTGTTGTCTTGTGTCTGCACGTCATCAGACGTCATCGCCGGGAAGAAGGTATAATAGAAAACAACTTGATATGAAGCTCACGAAGGATGTGGTTTCTCTGTGATTAGTTGGACTGGGTGGTCGGGTTGTGGCTTGACTCTGCTATCTGCTAATAATGTCTGAATGCAGTGTTTCCTGTACGATTACACTTCACTTTGTTGCAACCCAGGCCAAAATGTTTGGTGTGAAGCCATGAATGTTGCTTCAAGGGCCTCTCTAGCCCTTCACAGAAAACCTACGGTCCAAACACTTGAATGATCCTGAATTTTGAGTGATATTCTTCTTGTACTTAATGTACTCTTGTCATATTTCATCTGATATAAAGGATGACCAACTATCGCATTACACATAAACTCTCCTCGTTCCAACTACCCCCCACCGCCACAAAATGTGGATGGATTTAATCAAACAGGCTTTAACTGTTGGCCCGGACAAAGTTTATTCTCCAAAGTGGCTGAGGTAGTTATTCTATTTCCAAGTAAATAAAAGACTCCACTGATTAACTGTTTGACCTCTCCAAGTTCTGATTAAGTTGTATTTATGTTAATAATTCAAATTTAATTGCTGATTACTGCCTAGTTTCAACTGGATTACATGACATTACAAAATACCTTGGTGTGTTTTTCCTGGGTCCAGGCCCAGAGCTCTGGTTTATGAACTAAATCTCCCAAATTGAAGCTGAAGTCTCGGGTGGGGAGATGTCCATTTCAGAGCGTGACTTTGTGCCTGATTGGAGCCAAAGCCCCAAGACCCTGTTTGCTCCTCTTTAATGAGATTGATGACCTTGCCTGAGATGAGTTTTACTGTGTTTACTGCCTGCTAAAGAAAACAGATGAGGAAAGGCTAAGCCGTGTGTGTATGTGTCAGGTCATGGGCCACAGCTTTACTTGCTGTCACGTATATTTCATCTCTAGGCTGTCTATTTGGTTTGGAAGGATGCACTTTCACACCTGTGTATTGATAATCAGTGGCCCATAACCTTGGTCTTGAAGAACTATAGGGTTTGCAGACTTTTATTCCAATACAGCGCACACCTGGCTTAATGCCACCTGTTCGAAGACAATGACGACTAGGGTTGCAAAGGGTTGGCAACTTTCTGGTAAATTCCTGGAATTTTCCCGGAAATTTTCCATGAGAAGTTAAGCCCTGGAATTTGGGGAATTTTGCTTAAATTCATCAAAAAAGTCAGCTTATAACAGTGGACCTTTTTTCTGGGTTACACATAAGGCAATTCTGGGCATATTTTGGTTAAACTATCCCCAATTCAATGCAATTCCAACCCTCTGCATGCACATTATTTTTTTAACTATTTATTTTCTAATCTTTACAGGAAAATGCCACAGGTACTATCTGATGTGTGGAAACATTTCACTGCAGCTAATGTAGAAGGAAAAGCTGTGTACATTTGCCAATACTGTGCCAAATCAAATGTAAAGGATGCAACAAAGATGTAGAATCATCTGGCCAAGTGCATATAGTTCCCTCAGCGCTCATAACAAGCAACCTCTGACAAAAGGCCCTCTACTTCTATTCGAGGTGAAAAGGATAGCAACAGCTTTTTTTGACTCAATGGAGGAACGTAGTCAGAGAAATGCTGATGAATGTCTTGCTCGAGCTGTGTATGCAACTGGTTCACCTCTGATGCTCACAGGCAATGTGTATTGGAAGAGATTTCTGAATGTTCTTCGCCCAGCATACACCCCTCCAACCAGACATGCTTTATCCACTCATTTGCTGGATGCAGAGTTCAACAGAGTTCAAGTGAAGGTCAGTGACAGACAATGCTGCAAATATGAAGGCTGCTTCTTCTAAAGTGGAGGAGTCCTACCCTCACATCACACCCATTGGCTGTGCTTCTCATGCATTGAATCTGCTCTTCAAGGACATCATGGCACATAAAACAATGGGTACACTCTACAAGAGAGCCAATGAAATGGTTAGGTATGTGAAGGGTAATCAAGTTATAGCAGCAATCTACCTCACCAAGCAAAGTGAGAAGAATAAGAGCACCACATTGAAGCTGCCCAGCAACACCCGTTGGGGTGGTGTTGTCATCATGTTTGACAGTCTCCTGGAGGGGAAGGATCCTCCTGGATGATGTACTTTGGGAGAGAGTGGTAAGCAGCCTGAAACTCCTGAAACCTATAGCAGTAGCCATTAAACGGATTGAGGGAGACAATGCCATTCTGTCTGATGTTCAGACTTGCAGATGTAAGAGAAGAAATCTGTACTGCCCTGCCCACTTCACTGTTGCTCCAAGCAGAGGAAACTGCAGTTCTGAAATACATCAAAAAGCGTGAAGACTTTTGCCTGAAGCCCATACACGCCGCAGCGTACATGTTGGACCCCAAGTATACTGGCAAGAGCATCCTTGCCAGTATACTTGGCAAGGATGCAAATTTTAGGCTTTTTGAGCCTGACAACGAGCCATCCTCAACAAGGTTGGAAAGTGATAGTGAAGATGAGGCCTCAGAGTCTGATGTTCAAGAGGTGGACATTGAGGAGGTCCAGGGAGAAGACATGGAAGCCTGAGAGGAAGACAACCAAAGCTCTAGTTTCTAGACTATCATTTTACAGATGTATGTTGAAAACGTTTTTGGGAGATGCGATGGATCATTGGGGATCATTCAATATTATCTTTATTTTGTTGTTCACTGAAATTTATTTATTTACTTATTTATTATTTAACCAGGTAGGCCAGTTGAGAACAAGTTCTCATTTACAACTGCGACCTGGCCAAGACAAAGCAAAGCAGTGCGACAAAAACCTCAACACAGAGTTACACATGGGATAAACATACGTACAGTCAATAACACAATAGAAAATCTATGTACAGTGTGTGCAAATGTAGTAAGATTAGGAAGGTAGGGCAATAAATAGGCCATAGTGGCGAAATAATTACAAATTAGCATTAACACTGAATGATAGCTGTGCAGATGATGATGTGCAAATAGAGATACTGGGGTGCAAATGAGCAAAAAATAATAAATGTGGGGATGAGGTAGTAGGGTAGGCTATTTACAGATGGGCTGTATACAGGTGCAGTGATCGGAAAGCTGCTCTGACAGCTGATGCTTAGTTACAGAGGGAGATGGTAGTCTCCAGCTTCAAAGATTTTTGCAATTTGTTCCAGTCATTGGCAGCAGAGAACTGGAAGGAATGGCGGCCAAAGGAGGTGTTGGCTCCTTTGGATGTTGCTATGGTGACCAGCGAGCTGAGATAAGGCAGGGATTTACCTAGTAAAGACTTGTAGATGACCTGGAGCCAGTGGGTTTGGCGACGAATATGTAGTGAGGGCCAGCCAACGAGAGCGTACAGGTCGCAGTGGTGGGACTTTGGTAACAAAACGGATGGCACTGTGATAGACTACATCCAATTTGCTGAGTAGAGTGTTGGAGGCTATTTTGTAAATGGCATCGCTGAAGTCAAGGATCGGTAGGATAGTCAGTTTTACGAGGGCATGTTTGGCGTGAGTGAAGGAGGCTTTGTTTGCGAAATAGGAAGCCGATTCTAGATTTCATTTTGGATTGGAGATGCTTAATGTGAGTCTTGAAGGAGAGTTTACAGTCTAAACAGACGCCTAGGTATTTGTAGGTGTCCACGTATTCTAAGTCAGACCCGTCGAGAGTAGTGATGATAGTCCGGTGGGCGGGTGCGGGCAGCGTTCGATTGAAAAGCATGTATTTAGTTTTACTAGCATTTAAGAGCAGTTGGAGGCCACGGAAGGAGTATTGTATGGCATTGAAGCTTGTTTGGAGGTTTGTTATGTATACAGAAAGGTGTCGTCTGCGTAGAGATGGATCAGAGAGTCACCAGCAGCGAGAGCGACATCATTGATATATATACAGTATATATAGAGAATAGAGTCGGCCCAAGAATTGAACCCTCTGTCTGAGAAGTAGTTGGAGAACCAGGCGAGGCAGTCACTTGAGAAACCAAGGCTGTTGAGTCTGCCAATAAGAATGCGGTGATTGACAGAGTCAAAAGCCTTGGCCAGGTCGATGAAGATGGCTGCACAGTACTGTCTTTTATCTATGGCGGTTATGATATCGTTTAGTACCTTGTGCGTGGCTGAGGTGCACCCATGACCAGCTCGGAAACCAGATTGCATAGCAAAGAAGGTACGGTGGGATTCAAAGTGGTCAGTGATCTGTTTGTTAACTTGGCTTTCAAAGGATGGATATAGGTCTGTAACAGTTTGGGTCTAGAGTGTTTCCCCCTTTGAAGAGGGGGAGGACCGCGGCAGATCTCTAGGGATCTCAGACGATACGAAAGAGAGGTTGAACAGGCTAGTAATAGGGGTTGCAACAATTTCGGCTGATAATTTTAGAAAGAAATGGTCCAGATTGTCTAGCCCAGCAGATTTGTAGGGGTCCAGATTTTGCAGCTCTTTCAGCACATCAGCTATTAGGATTTGGATGAAGGAGAAGCGGGGTGGGGGGGGGGCTTGGGAAAGTTGCTGCGGGAGGTACAGAGCTGTTGGCCGGGGTAGGGGTAGCCAGGTGGAAAGCACGGCCAGCCGTAGCAAAATGCTTATTGACATTTTCGATTATCGAAAATGTATCGGTGGTGACAGTGTTTCCTAGCATCAACGCAGTGGGCAACTGGGAGGAGGTGCTCTTATTCTCCACGGACTTTACAGTGTCCCAGAACCTTTTGGAATTAGTACTACAGAATGCACATTTCTGTTTGAAAAAGCTAGCCTTTGCTTTTCTAACTGACTGTGTATATTGGTTCCTGACTTCCCTGAAAAGTTGCATATCGCGGGGGCTATTCGATGCTAATGCAGTGCGCCACAGGATGTTTTTGTGCTGGTCAAGGGCAGTCAAGTCTGGAGTGAACCAAGGGCTATATTTGTTCTTAGTTCTACGTTTTTTAAATGGGGCATGCTTATTTAAGATGGTGAGGAAAGCACTTTTAAGAACAACTAGGCATCCTTTACTGACGGGATGAAGCCAATATCCTTCCAGGATACCTGGGCCAGATTGATTAGAAAGGCCTGCTCACTGAAGTGTTTTAGGGAGTGTTTGACAGTGATAAGGGGTGGTCGTTTGACCGCGGACCCATTACGGACACAGGCAATGAGGCAGTGATCGCTGAGATCCTGGTTGAAAACAGAGGAGGTGTATTTGGAGGGCAAGTTAGTCAGGATGATATCTATGATGGTGTCATACTTGAGTAAAGTAAAGAAAATGACTCAAGAATATTTAAAACCAAATAATTTTAGGCTTTTACTCAAGTAGTATTTTACTGGGTGACTTTCACTTTTACTTAAGTATCAAAAGTAAACGTAATTGCAAAAATATAGATAGATAGACAGATAGACAGATTTGGCCAGGATCCGTCTCTCCGCCACCTCCTCTAGAGTGTCAAGGCTCATCCCCAGGACAGAGCTAGCCTTCCTGATCAGCTTATTTACCTGAGAAGCATCACCAGCTTTTATGTTGGCTCCCCAGCACACCACTGCAGAAAAGATGACACTGGCCACCACAGATTGGTAGAAGGTATGCAGTAGTTTACTGCACACGTTAAAGGACCTGAGCCTCCTCCGAAAGTAGAGTCGGGTCTGGCCCTTTTTGTACAGGGCCCCGGTGTTACCAGCCCATTCCAGCCTACTGTCCATATGGATTCCCAGGAACTTGTATGACCCAACCATTTCCACATTCATCCCCTGTATAGGGACTGCAGTCACAAAGTCACTGATTGTGCTCCTGTACTCCTCCTGCCCACCCCTGATGCACCCTACAATTGCGGAGTCTTATACCCTATCTTCCCCTCAGCAATCCGCAACTTCAGCTCCCTCTGGACGCATTTCAATTTGTCCTTGTCCCTCTCCTTGAAGGCCCTCTTCTTCTTATTCAGCAGGGCCTTCAGGTCGCTGCTGACCCAGGGTTTTTTATTTGGAAAACAGCGTACCTTCCTGGTGGGTACAGTATTGTCTACACAAAAATTAATATAGTCCGTTATGCATTCAGTAAGTCCATCAATGTCCTCCCCATGAGCCTCACAGAGCACATCCCAGTCTGTTGTTTCAAAGCAGTCATGTAGGGCCTCATACGCCTCCGGGGACCATCTCCTAATGGTCCTAGTCGTCGCAGGCTGCTGTTGGACCATAGGCCTGTAGAGTGGAGTGAGGTGGACAAGGTTGTGATCCGATCTACCGAGGGGAGGGAGTGCAGTGGAGTTGTATGCATCCTTCACATTAGCATATAACAAGTCCAGAGTTGTATTATTCCTGGTTGGGCACTTCACAAACTGTTTGAACGTGGGCAGCGTTGAAGAGAGAGATGCATGGTTAAAATCTCCCGAAATGGCAAAGAAAGCACTGGGATGCGCTGTCTGTAACCACGCGATAACAGAGTGGATGACGTCACATACTGTGTTTGCGTCCGCGGAGGGTGGGATGTAAACAATAACAGCAATGGCTGCCGTGAATTCCCTCGGCAAATAGTAGGGTCTCAGGCTAACAGCTCAATGTCCGGGCTATAAAACTCTTCCCTAAGAGTAATATGGCTTGGATTACACCATCTGTTGTTAACTAATAAAGCCAGCCCACCACCCTTGCTCTTACCGGAAGAAACGCTATTCCTGTCTGCTCTGATGGTCCGGAACCCGCCGATAGTGATGTTCTCTATGGGGAAGTTATCGTTCAGCCAAGTCTCAGTAAAAAACATTAGGCTCGCTTCACGATAGTCCCTTTGCCCACGGACAAGAGCCTCAAGCTCGTCCATTTTGTTATGCAGAGATCTCACGTTGCCCATAATGATAGACGGTATAGCCGGCTTGTACTTCCTCAGCTTCGCCTTTTCAACTCGTCCGGAATATCAAACTTTTCCCTGGGGTGCAGCAGCGCTGCGTGTGCTAAATCCAGGAGCTGGGCTCGGTTGTAAATAATAATAATTGACGACTCCTGTCGACGTTCAGCTGCGAGAAAAATAAAAAGTCCTTCAGTGATAAAAAGGAACATTAAAACCTTCGTAAAACCGTAGCACTCCATAATCCTGAACTATTATAGTTCAACTGTAGCAAAAGTATCAAAAGTAAAAGTATAAATAATTTCACATTCCTTCTATTAAGCAAACCATACGGCACCATTTATTTGTATAAAATGTTTTTTAGGATAGCCAGGGGCACACTCCAACACACTTCATTTGCAAACTAAAAATGTGTGTTTAGTGAGTCTGCTAGATCAGAGGCAGTAGGGATGCTAAGCATTAGAACATGAGGTCACTACATAACAAAATGGCCTTCATTTTAAAGCTTCTGGAAGCACCATCTAAGAGAGAAGATTAACACACTAGTACACCACATTTCTGTACCTTATTGTGAAATAAAGTGAAACTTCCAGATGCTTTAAAATGAGGGCCAGGTTGCCAGGATGAAATAATGTACCATATACAGTAAGTACACATTAATTACAAGTAAGTACCCCTCAAGATACACTGCATTTTAACTAGCTAAATCCGGTACAACAACTACTAATTACAATGCACTTAGGCAAACATGACATGTACTATGCTTTGAAATAGTGTCTTTTTCCACATCTGGGATGCCACCCATATTAGATCCCAGTCAGAGAGGTTGACCTACTGATCTGTTTTGACCAGCTCAACTAAGTTAACCCAGATGGTACACTTTATTTTGGGGGCAAGTGCCAGCAACAACACTGAAGATATAGTTTGAACAGTGCACATTCAAAGGGAAGTAATCAGAGCCTATTGAGCGTAGACTCTAATCTCTCAGACACCCAGCGCATCCACAAGGGATCACAGCCTTTGTGACAGTTTTTACTGTATGCAGCTGAGAAGAAGTGAAACAATAAGTTGTTGAATGTAGTAGAAACCTGCCTATTTGTTACAAGCATGGTAACAAGCATTCATTGTTACACCACTGTAATTACATACCGTAATTACTATCAGTTACATGTTATTATTACTCTGTAACTGTGAGTTGTTGCAGTTAACTACAGTACTTGTTACACTGTAATTACACATGCAATTACCCTATAATCTTCAGAAATGACTTTGTAAAGGCAAAACAATTGAATTCAAACCATAGATTGGAATACAAAAAGTAAAGTAGTCTAAGCCTCATATCGGCACAGTGCACTTTCACATAATTAATCCGCCTAGCTTCAGTGGCTTTATCCCATATTTCATAATGACACTAATAATGCCTAATTATATAATGTTGCAAAATCTTGGCTGGTGTTTAAACATGTCATTTAGCTAGTGTAATGGTGCATATAATGTATTTTCATTTTAATCGCCTCGTTTTTTCGTCAGGGAAACCGAGAAGCTAGTCTTTGCATCTTAACGAAGCTTTCTTGATTAAGGGACTGTTGTTGTTGTTTTTAAGAGATATTGTTTACTTCTCGGCTCTGCCTCCCAAACTCGCCCCCCCTCTCGCAGAATAGGCCTAGACTCACAGACCCCCTGCTGGCTGCTCATCGGAGCGGCTTTATCAGTGTGAGTTCTCTCCTCTCCCTCTCATCTCGTCTTGAAGTGTCAGCCGCGAGCTACAAGTGACAGTCAGAAATAACAACCTACCAGAGTCTCTAAAATGAAAAACCCAATTCATTACAGCTGTACTGCTCACTCTCTAAAGTGTTCACTTGTTTATTTGTTTATTGATCGAACCACTTCAGTGTGTATTTTGTCATTGTCTGTGTAGGTGTGTCTGTATGGGTATAGCAACAGGAAAGGGAGAGCTACAGTTGAAGTCAGAAGTTTACATATACCTTAGCCAAATACATTTAAACTCAGTTTTTCACAATTCCTGACATTTAATCCTAGTAAAAATTGCCTGTTTTAGGTCAGTTAGAATCACCACTTTATTTTAAGAATGTGAAATGTCAGAATAATAGTAGAAAGAATGATTTATTTCAGCTTTTATTTACTTCATCACATTCCCAGTGGGTCAGAAGTTTACATACACTCAATTAGTATTTGGTAGCATTGCCTTTAAATTGTTTAACTTGGGTCAAATGTTTCGGGTAACCTTCCACAAGCTTCCCACAATAAGTTGGGTGAATTTTGGCCTGTTCTTCTGCCAACAAATTTTCTATAGGATTGAGGTCAGGGCTTTGGGATGGCCAATCCAATACCTTGACTTTGTTGTCCTTAAGCCATTTTGCCACAACTTTGGAAGTATGCTTGGGGTCATTGTCCATTTGGAAGACCCATTTGTGACCAAGCTTTAACTTCCTGACTGATGTCAATTAGCCTATCAGAAGCTTCTAAAGCCATGACATAATTTTCTGGAATTTTCCAAGCTGTTTAAAGGCACAGTCAACTTAGTGTATGTAAACTTCTGACCCACTGGAATTGTGATATAGTGCATTATAAGTGAAATAATCTGTCTGTAAACAATTGTTGGAAGAATTACTTGTGTCATGCACAAAGTAGATGTCCTAACCGACTTGCCAAAACTATAGTTTGTTAACATGAAATCTGTGGAGTGGTTGAAAAATGAGTTTTAATGACTTCAACCTTTAGTGTATGTATACTTCCGACTTCAACTGTATACAGGTTCATGCACTTTGCTGGGAACAATACCTGAAAACATTCAAAGTTCCATCCTCCATACATCACAACCAAGGCGATGACAATATAACACTCTTCAGTTTAGTTCAGTTTCCCCTACAGCCCTATACTAACTGTCTAGCATCTACTAACATCCCATGTGAAACCCAACTCTCTGATTCATAGGCCCATTATGTCTTCAATGTCACCTTCAAGTTTCATTTGTATATTTGGATCCCATGTCTCCAACATGGCCAAAGAATCACGCTGCTTATAAGAGTGGATTATCCCCGTTGGCAGTTTGAACAGGGAGCGTGAAGTTCCCTTTGATGGCAGTTTAAGCAGTACTTAGATTACAATGATATCACAAAGCCTGCTGACTCTGAGGAACATGATCAGAGGTGAGGCAGGGGTTCCTTTTCTACAGATTACAGGAAAACTTTATTTGAACTCCCAGTTATAAAAACTACAAAGTATGAAGCGTGACATTGCAGATCTCATGAGCTATTGTAAGAGTTGTTAGGTGATTTGGAAATGGCTGTCATACCATGTCAGTATGTCTCGAGTCTCTCCACAGTGTTACATGACTTGTTAGTATAGGGCTGTACAGATCTACACAAGTGTCTAGGTGGTTAGGGACTTGGTCTGGTTTCAGATCTACACCAGTGTCTAGGTGGTTAGGAACTTGTCTGGTTTCAGATCTACACAAGTGTCTAGGTGTTTAGGGACTTGGTCTGGTTTCAGGAAGCAAACATAGCCAATCTCCCTCCCTCTCTCCCACTTTTCAGATTCCTATAGATTTTTTATGAGATATGATATCAATAACAACATGCCTCTCTCTCTCTCTCTCTTTCTCTCTCTCTATCCATCTATCCATCTATCCATCTATCCATCTATCCATCAGTGTAAACCAACATGTCAGCCATGTTGACTGAGCTGTCGGTCAACAACGTGGAGGCAATGAGTCAGGGCCGCTAAGCCTAACAGAAGATCAGGGCAGCTGTTTTGTTAAGCATAACAGGAAGATGAGGGCAGCTGTTCTATTAAGCCTAACGGGAAGATCAGGGCAGCTGTTCTATTAAGCCTAACAGGAAGATCAGGGCAGCTGTTCTATTAAGCTTAACAGGAAGATCAGGGCAGCTGTTCGTTTAGTCTAACGGGAAGATCAGGGCGGCTGTTCTATTAAGCCTAACAGGAAGATCAGCTGTTATATTAAGTCTAACAGGAAGATCAGCTGTTATATTAAGTCTAACAGGAAGATCAGCTGTTCTATTTAGTCTAACAGGAAGTTCACCTGTTCTATTAAGCCTAACAGGAAGATCAGCTGTTCTATAAAGATGTTTTCCTTCCTTACTTATTTATTTCATTCTGGAACTGCTTCCTCGTCTCGTGTGGCCATCCTCCCAAATCGTGGGAAGCCTTGGCTTCCGAGACTACCTGCTTCCTTACTTCCCTTCTTGAAGGTTTCACTGGTCTGATATTTCGAAGTAAGGTTTCCACTTCAACAAGACAATATAGTGTAAATGCATACCTATAATACATCACTAAACAGGTGGCTCATGGAAAGTGCTATTGATGCTTTTTGTAAATCAAAGATCCCATTACTGTTTGGACAATAATGTCACATTTCATTACCATTGCTAGTGCCCATCACATCAATATATAGTTCTTAACTGTAGACAGTTTTAGTTTGGGAATGAATTAATCTGTGTTTATAGCCGTATGACTATGTACACCATTTGCCCAGGAGAAGAAATCAATATCACAGCACACCAGTAATGATGACCATTGGTCAGAGCACTGACATGTACACTGTATGGTAGGAGTATTGATATTCAGATATAATTTTGTCTTGCGACAAGAATACTACATATGCTGCATGTTTTTCCAATACTTTATGGTCAAGAGGAATAATAATGGTATTACTACACAACCATAATGTTTGTCTTTATAGTCTCGATAGAAACTAATCCCAACAAAGCCCCAAAATGCATTATCAATTACCTGATATAAAAGAATATGATGCTGTCTTATCATGCTATTCTGATAGGCAACATAACACTCCACCATTTCTTTATTTGCAAATACATTGAAGACATTCAGAGTAGAAAGACAAATAGCGGAGAATTCATACTATTCATGTTTCTCCACAGTTCTGTCCCTGATAATGGCCTCTAAGCTCCGATATCTCCATCTTGGATCTGACTTGACAGTTTCCTGCTGATACTGTGCAATTAGGAGAAACTGACAGGTTCCTTTTTCCAGAGGATACCAGAAATGGCCAATTTTGTATTTATCATGTTATTCTTCTTGGGTTTTTTTCTCTACACTGGGCTGTTGGCTTAATGGTGTTGCTTATTAGGCTTGTTGTTTGGGCAATTTGAGTGGAGAATAAGTCTTGTCATAATGAGTCTGTCAGTTGCAGACAGCAGCTATCTTAAACACCAGGGAAACAGACAAGACACTTACCAATATGTACGGTACATGTCTGAAGCTGGATAACAGAAGCTACAACGATATAGTGAAATGATATCATACACAGGCTACTACAGATTTCATAGGCATACACATCACTTTCACAAAAATGACTGAAAGGAGTGAAGAAACTAAATTATTTATTTAAGTAAGTCAATTGATCTGATTGGCTATGGCCAGGCATTGCTTCGTCTGAAGACACTCAATTATCAGCCTAATTGCATCTTAATTAGGCTAGATGTGTATCTAAGTCAATGATATGTCAGACCATGCATGTTCATGCTGTGTTACATTTATAAATGTGCCACGAGAGGCACTGATAATTCCTAGCTTGATCTCCACCAATTACTCCAAGTCCAATGTCACTTTGGCTACTTCCCAAAATGGTGGCCGCAGACAGTAGCATTGGCTCATAAAAAAATCCAAGCTCAGCGAGCTCAGTGCTTGTGGGTGAGGTGAGGTATAGGACAGGACAGATTATGTTGCAGCTCGTGCTTTGAATCGTGAGAACACTTGAGGTAAGAAGAAGTTGACTTCTCCGGGGTTGGGTTTTTATTTATGGTTACAGTGAGTGAGTAGAGAGATGTGGTCGGCTGGCCCTGGAGCACCAAACGGTGAATAATGAAAAACCCTGGCCTGGCTGTTTACCTGTCTCTGGATCAATGGGACAATGACATCACTGGCGTAGGAATGTGATACAGCCAGGTCTCATTTTAGATGGTGATAGATGACAGATGTGTCAACAGCCTTGAGCTATGGTGTTGTTGAGACAAGGCAACCTGCAGCAGTAGATTGTGTGCATATCAGTACAGTAATGATTCACTACAGACGTCACATGTCACTTCTGTGTTTACTAGTAGGATGGAAGGATGCTGTTTATTATTGTGAGAAGCCTTCTGTCCGGTGTGTGTGTACGTGAAAAAGTGCATGCGTAGCATACATGTTTGTGTGTTTCTGAAAGTGATCTGACCCCTTGACTTTTTCCACATTTTGTTACGTAACAGCCTTAATCTAAAATGTATTAAATATGTTTATATCCTCAGCAATCTACACACAAAGTGAAAACAGATTTTTTGACATTTTTGCAAATGTAGTAAAAATAAAGAACAGAAATACCTTTTTATTCAGACCCTTTGCATTGAGACTCGAAATTGAGCTCATGTGACTCAGTGACTCAGTGACTTCCCGTTTCCATTGACCATCCTTGAGATGTTTATACAACTTGATTTGAGTCCACCTGTGGTAAATTCAATTGATTGGACATGATTTGGAAAGGCACACACCTGTCTATATAAGGTCCCACAGTTGACAGTGAATGTGAGAGCAAAAACCAAGCCATGAGGTTGAAGGAATTGTCCGTAGTGCTCCGAGACACGATTGTGTCGAGGCATAGATCTGAGGAAGGGTACCAAAAAATGTCTGCAGTATTGAAAATACCAAAGAATACAGTGGCCTCCATCATTCTTAAATGGAAAATGTTTGGAACCAAGACTCTTCCTAGAGCTGGCCGCCCGGCCAAACTGAGAAATCGGGGGAGAAGAGCCTTGGTCAGGGAGGTGACCAAGAACCTGGTGGTCACTCTGACAGAGCTCTAGAGTTCCTCTGTGGAGATGGGAGAACCTTCCAGAAGGACAACCATCTCTGCAGCACTCCACCAATCAGGCCTTTATGGTAAAGTGGCCAGACGGAAGCCCCTCCTCAGTAAATGGCACACGATAGCCCGCTTGGACCATGAGAAACAAGATTATCTGGTCTGAATGCCAAGTGTTACGTCTGGAGGAAACCTGGCATCCCAACGTTGAAGCATGGTGGTGAAGCATCATGCTGTGGAGATGTTTTTCAGCGGCAGGGACTGGGAGACTAGTCAGGATCAAGGCAAAGATGAATGGAGCAAAGTACAGAGAGATCCTTGATGAAAGCCTGCTCCAGGGCTAAGGTTCACCTTTCAACAGGACAATGACCCTAAGCACACAGCCGAGACAACGCAGGAGTGGCTTCGGGACAAGTCTCTGAATGTCCTTGAGTGGTCCAGCCAAAGCCTGTACTTGAATCTGATCGAACATCTCTGGAGAGATTGCTGTGCATCTCTGAAAATTGCTGTGCAGCGACGCTCCCCATCCAACCTGACAGAGCTTGAGAGGATTTGCAGAGAAGAATGGGAGAAACTCCCCAAATACAGTTGTGCCAAGCTTGTAGCGTCATGCACAAGAAGACTCGAGGCTGTAATCGCTGCCAAAGGTGCTTCAACAAAGTACTGAGTAAAGGGTCTGAATACTTATATAAATGTAATATTTTAGTTTTTGGGGGGAATAAATTATCAAAAATGTATTAAACACATGGTGTGTAGATTGATGAGGGGGAAAAAAACTATTTCAATTTTAGAATAAGGCTGTAAAGTAACAAAATGTGGAAAACGTAAAGGGGTCTGAATACTTTCCGACGGCACTGTGTGTGCTTGCACATGCACAGCATGAGTCCTTGTGTGTGTCCTGGCGTTTGTTGCAATGGGTCATAAATCAGGACTAACCCACAGCGTTAATTGCTCCCAGAGCAGTCATTGCATTGTTTTAAACTTCCTGTCACAGCGTTTAAAGACGAGCCAGTAACAAAAGCCGGGTTTAGGGCGGAATTACATCGCTGGGACAGAGCTAGATGACCAAGCATGTCATTATGGTTCTTCACGGAATCGATTTCTTTCCAACAAACGTTATTTGAATTAAGCATGGGCCACTTTTATCACACAAAGGTGGTCAAATGTTTATTCATCTGCATTGGCTGTTTGTCTGGTAGGCAACAATCAATACACAGAGATTAAAAGAGAACCTTTTAAAGGAGACTGTCTTTTCTGGGCTGAAAATCTTTGCATTTGTAAGTAGACTATGTTTAAAAGAAACGTGTTTATAAAGAAAACCGTAACATCCTCCAGTACCTTTGTCTTTGTGCATCCACAAAAATGTCTGGTTACACAGTTCCAAATCCAAATATCCATTAAGGATACCTTTAAATTACAAGCATATTATACCCACATAGCTGACTGAGCTAAGAATGACCATGACAACCATGTATGAAGTCACTCCCACCATGCACAAAGCCAACCAAGGCCTTTCTCCTCTGTCCTCCTCCTTCCTCCAGGTAGGATGAGCTGCACAGATGTAGCAAATGATAGTGTCCCCCCCTCTTCCACTCATCTCATCTAATGCAGCTCTCAGCGAAGCTCTGGACAGTCCTCTTCCTGGCAAATCTATTCCACATCCTATTTCACTTCAGGCTAATAAGAAATCTGGTGCAAGCTTCTTTTCTCCCTCCCTTAGTCTCTCGCTCTCTCTCTCTTTATTTTTCTTTCTCTCACTTTCTTTTTTTCTTTCTACCTCTCTCTCTCGCTCTCTCTCTCTCTCTCTCTCTCTCTCTCTGAGTGAGCTATCCCCCTCCATATTCTTGTGGGGCTATGAAATGAGAGAGTAGGAGCTGTGAAACAGCGCCAGTCCTTTATTGGTTAATCAGGATGCTGCCGGATGAGGGGCTCTGGGCTTTATTGAAACAGATGACCTCTGATGCAGGTTTTATACATCATTATCATGCAGCCTCTCTCCCCTCT
Organism: Thymallus thymallus; assembly: GCA_023634145.1. NCBI lineage: Eukaryota > Metazoa > Chordata > Actinopteri > Salmoniformes > Salmonidae > Thymallus > Thymallus thymallus. Next base: position 18,915,184 of record CM042381.1, read on the forward strand.
CTCCTCTCTCTCTTCTCTCTCCCTCTCTCCTCTCTCTCTCTCTGACTAAGCTTCAGGATAGAGAGTGGGACTGCACTTAAAGGCCTAACAGCCATTACCCAGCATGCTGCAGACGGCGTGTGGAGAGAGTCCTGGGGAGATCCATCAACATTCTACACGCCCGGTGGGCCAGTAATGAACTAGCATGAATGCTCCACACAGAACACCACAGCCAGTAGACTAGCATGCTGCTGATAAATACTTTGAGGGAAAATGTATTTGATACAATTGTGATGTGTGTTTGTCTCACCTAGCTATCTTAAGATGAATGCACTAACTGTAAGTCGCTCTGGATAAAAGTGTCTAAGAAATGCCAAAAATGTAATGATCCGAGGCCAAGTGAGTTTTAAGGTCTGTGTATATTATATCTATTCCACAGGTTGGAATGGGGTAGGTCCCTAAAACTCAACTCTGGACCTGGACGGGAAAGGGGCATACTAGTCAGTTGTACAACTGAGTGCATTCAGCTGAATCAGAGAGGTGCGGGAGGCTGCCTTAATCGACATCCATGTCTTCGGCGCCCGGGGAACAGTAGGTTTACTGCCTTAAGCCAGTTCCCCTGAATTTTTCATTGTTCCCCTCTAATCAGGGACTGGTTTAGACCTGGGACACCAGGTGTGTGCAATTAATGATCAGGTAGAACAGAAAACCAGCAGTCTCTGGACCTCGTAGGGCAAGAGTTGAATACCCCTGTCATATACTAACCGGTGGTAGGTGTGATTATTAACCGTTACTGTGGTAAATGTGACACATAGTAGTCAATTATAGGTAAAGGAAGCAGAAGGAGGAAGTGACGTCTTGTTATGCAGCTAGGACATCTGTCCATTGCATTTACGATTATCTTTCAAATGGATGAGTCATACTATCGTCTATTGTAACCTCTCATTTAATGGATCAAAATTAAGGCAATAACGTATTTAAATAATCAGAACTGTCACTGCTATACTTTCCAGGCAAAGCTTCTATGGGTGTTAGAATTGAGAGCTGTCCACGAGATGTACTTCCTCCTTCAGCTGACAATGACACAGGTATTACATGTGTGGATGTATTTGGGTATCCAGTCCCATTGTGTGTTAAGTCCCTAGACTCACTATGTTCTCTTGTCATATTGTGTTGCTCAGAAGTATGTCATCATATGTGTCTACATTTACTTTCATGAAGCAATGTCAGCTTTGAATCTGTGATATAGCTTTCACAACAGATTGACAGACTGAACACTCAGATGACGTTTAAGACTAAAACTACTGAGTCACTGATCAAACAACTTTAATTTTCATAAGTCACATTTTTTGTCAGCAGAGCCAAACTAATTCAGCCGATTCATTTTCTATCTCATGTTGCCCATGTGGTATTACCCAGAAGGCACTGTGTTGCATTAGCCTCTCTGTTTTCCATCACCCAGAGCTAATGGGTTCCACATTGACTGGATATGATAATCTGTGGTCCACCTGCCAATCAACATTTTGTCAGAAACCCTGGTGGGGGAAAGGCTAGACAACACACTGTTGACAAGATTGGAAGCAGCAAAGTTATTCAACTTATTTATCTTTCCTCAATTCAGTCATAATAAGAGAGTGGTGTGTGTAACATGATCTATCACAAATGGCTATCCAGTTTATTTACTGTGCGTATTTAACAATGAAGGCTACTTAGTGCTGACATACCCAGTAAGATGTATCCGCTTAAAACAGATAAAACAGACTCTTTGGCATACCGCCAGCAATACCATTTACCAAATTAAATTGTATTTGTTACATGCTTCGTAATTTTTATTTAACCTTTATTTAACTAGGCAAGTCAGTTAAGAACAAATTCTTACAAATTCCAACAATGCAGAGAGAAAATATAGAAATATAAAGGAGTAATGATAACTTGGCTATATACACGGGGTACCAGTACTGAGTCCATGTGCAGGGGTACAAGGTCATTCATTTGGCAGTATGAAAAGGTTTTTAGATGGGCTGTAACTTCACTTCAGACTTGAACAAATAAGGGCCTGCTTGAATGCACCAGCCAGGCATTCAACAAATTCAATCTGTTAGGGGCCGATTACATTCCCCCATTACAAATATAGGCCACCTATCAATTTCACAACACATTTGCCCTAAGAATTTCATTTCACACTCTCTTAGAATAGATTTGTTTCACTGAGATTTACTTGGGACTTGGTATTGCAGGCCGAAGCGGGACGATGGGCCGTGACAGTGAGTTGTTAAATGGACACATGGCAGAGCCAGTGTGAGTCCCGCCTCCTTGCGTGCCCGTGTGTTATTGATGGTGGACGGGGCAGGTGGAAGGGGATTGTGGGACGCTGGAGGGCAGAGGGAGAGGTGCTGAGCCCTGGCTGGAGTGTGAGGGAACCAACGTCTGGTCTCCAAGACCAACACACACACTAGGCACTTTCTCATTCTCTCTCAGTCTCAAACATACCACAAACACACGTCCACTCTCCCTAACACACACACACACACACACGTCGGGCGCTCGGGGGCTCAGGGGGTAGTTGGGAAGGCAGATGGGGTAGGACATGACCTGTATCTGCAGGGACAGCTGTAGACATCTCCCCCTCTCTCACCCATACACCTGTTACACATCATGTCTGCTACACTACACAGGGCCCAGGGCGCACCCCAGCATGATCCCATACACAGGGCTCAGGGTTTTAACACATACACACACACACACACACACACACACACACACACACACACACACACACACACACACACACACAGGGAGAGGACGTGGCTTCTCATATTGTGCTCTATTAGAACAAGGCTTGTCAGTGCTGTTACAAACTAATTGCCTGCATGTTTATCACATCTAACGTGATGTCATTGTTGACAGGTTTCATGATGGAGGCTTCCATTGTTTACAAACAAACGGTCTGACAGTTACAGCTGATTGCCTTCTCTTGTGTCACCTTCACTGAAACACTGCCCACATATTCATTGCATGGATTTGAAACATCCCTCTTTTACAGTAGGATTAACATGTCTTTAGGTCACTGAGATATTGATGTTAGCCACTTTGCTCTCTTTGCAAATTTCCCTGAATGATTTAAACTGAGCTTTTCTCCCTTCTCTTTGCAGTACTATTAATCACAGGTCCAAGGATGCATATCTTCGGATCACTCTGAAATGTCATATTGCTTGAATCCTGTGAAGATGAAAATAGGTACCCACTGGGAACAAACCGGTATAATCAATGTTTTTTTAAATGTAATTTGTCAACTTTTTGTGACGTGGAATCTACGTGGAAAATACATTGGATTTTTTAAAAGTCAAAGTTGTTTTGAGGGTAAAATTTCAACCACAGGATTATGTCATCATGGTAACCACATTTCAACAGACAAACCTTGTATTATATACAGTAGGTTGAAATTTTACCTTTAAAACAACATCAGATTTTCAACGTTATACCCACTTTTAAGAATAAACTATAGTCTTGGCAGAACTTTCTACTGGAAAGTTGATCTATCTTCAGCTATCCCTTTGAACTCCCATCCATGGTTCTAACCAAGCTCAGCCCTGCTTAGCTTTGATATTTCTCACTGACTATTACCAATGTGCTATCATGAGAATGATTGTTGCGAAATCTCCACTTAAAAACAAAATAGATTCACTGTTTCTGTCAGGTCCTGACCATAGGGAGGCCTCTAGCCTTCTTTATGTTGGTCTGGAGCTGATTGTCAGGGCCTGACAGAGGGAGGTTTCCTAGCTAAATCTATGTTTGGTTTTGTTGGTCCCCAATTAGAGGCAGCTGCTCTGCATTGTTGATGTAGTCATTGTGGCTCTTTGTTTGTGCATGTTGCACACCAGTTCGTGGTTGCTTTCTTGCCTTTGTTGTTTAAAGTATGTCGATGTATTACAGCTCTGCGCCTTGGGTCCTGCCTACCACGCACCGAGACAGAATAACCCACCAAAACGTGACCAAGCAGCGCTTTACAGTTAAGGAACTCCTTTTGTGTTTTGAGACTGACTCCAAGGAGGAGGACCTTCGCTGTCTAGTCCTGGATTCTAATCGGGATCCAGGCCAGCGGCGACGCTGGCGGGCTCCACATCGGTGAGCCAAACGAGACTCCACCAACATCTGGGGGGGGCGGTGCTGTCAGGTCCTGACCATAGGGAGGCCTCTAGCCTTCTTTATGTTGGTCTGTAGGTGATTGTCAGGGCCTGACAGAGGGAGGTTTTCTAGCTAAATCTATGTTTGGTTTTGTTGGTCCCCGATTAGAGGCAGCTGCTCTGTATTGTCTCTAATTGGGGATCCTACTTAAGTTCATGATTTTCCCACCTGCGTGGTGGATCTTTGTTTGTGCATGTTCGTGGTTGCTTTCTCGCCTTTGTTGGTTTTTGGTTTCTGACAATAAAGTATGTACTACAGCTCTGCGCCTTCGGTCCTGCCTACCACGCACCGTGACAGTTGCTATCAAAGTTATTCCAAATGGTAGGTTTAACAGAGCAAATGAAATGTGGCCATACGTTTTCACTCATATCATCAATGATGCTATTTAGGCCTATATAGCATTTGCAACAGCAATTGTTCGAATGCAAAAATAGACTACATTAGGCCTAGGGTTTTAAGCTCTGGTTGATTTCAAATGTAAGGATATTTAGTGATATTGAATTGTTTGTCAACGTAACCAAATATCAACATTTGAAGGAGATGTATCTCATGCTGTCATCTGTGACACTAACGTAGTCTGGCTTTAATTCCAGTTTGTCTATAAATAATTGTTAGTTTAATTTAATTTAGTCCTATTCTATAACTTTTGGTTGAGATGGAGAGGTGACTCCAACATATCAATTATTAATTTGTAAACTTGAATTGTTTTGTTGTTTGCTACTTTTGAAATGCAATAAGTAGCTTTAACTTAGGAAATGATATGTTGGATTCATGTCTCCAACTCAACCAAAAATAAAGTTAATGAATGGGATTAAGCCAGTGGCTCAGATGGAACTAACCGCAGTCTCCTTTAAATGCTAATATTCGGTTGCGTTGTCAACTAAACACAATTCAATATTACTTTTGTAATACAGTAACTAGCCTAAAGCTATCTTACAAACTAATGTAACATTCAACTTTAAAATGAGGAACACATACATGGCCACATTTTGAAGTTACTGTAACTATCAATTCTTTCCTATGTAATCATATAAAGCGTGCATGTTCAAGATAGCATGCATAGGTCAGCACCGGTCTGTGGAGATCTTCACAATTGCCGTAATAATCTGACCAGAATCTCCAACAGCATTGATCACTTGCACCATGTACTTTTAATGTAACTGTACTCCAGGTCATTTGGTTCTGCTATTAGATCAGCGTGTCCCAAACTCTGTCCTCGTGAGCCCAAAGGGTGCATGTTTAGTTTTTTTGCCCTGGCACTACACAGCTGATTTCAAATAATCAACTAATCATCAAGCTTTGATAATTTCAATCAGCTGTGTAGTGTTAGGACAAAAACTAAAATGTGCACCCTTTGTGGTCCAGAGGACCTAGTTTGGGAAACGCTGTTTTAGAGGAAGCACAGTGATATCAAAGCACAGGAGGTTGGTGGCACCTTAATTGGGAAAGACGGGCTCATGGTAATACGCAGAAGAACATTTAACCATGCCTTTGAGAGGATTTTTTCTGTACTTAATGTGCGAAGATTGCACATTATTGAAAAACATTCAGACACTCACCATCTAAGGAAATTTGATTTTTTTTATTTTTATAACCTCTGCAGACGTTTACCCAGTTTAAGAAACTAAAAAAAGCACTGTTTAAGAAACTCATTTGGAAACATGCCATGCCTTGAGTGAGAAAAAGCAGAGACCGTTTGAAAGCTGCCTTTCATCAGCGGGTTATGGCATGGTGCAAACATTACTGAGGAGAGGAGGGTAATCGGGTCAGACGGGCCAGGGAGAGGTGGAGAGGGCCAGAGAGTCAAGTGGAGAAGAGGTTCTGAATTAGCGGTTCCGGCTGGAGTTTAGTGATCACCTGAGGGTGCCTCATCTGGAAACACCCTAATGAATGACTTGGAGTTGTTCTGTCGTTACTGCAACATGTGGGTGTCGACAGTTAGAAATACTGCATTGGTCTCTTCTGAACATCTCTCCTTTTAAATAAGTGATGTGACTCATATCACCTTTCCAAAGGGCTGTATGGAATAGATCATGGAATTGATATCAGTCATTCTAATTGTTTATGACAGTACAATATTTGTAGATAGCCTGTTCAATTCTGAGATAAAACATAGAAAAGCATTGTTTAGCTTTTTTGTCCAGTTGCTGTGCCACATCTGGAAAATAATACTGTTTGCTGCTCTTACAAGTGACCTTTACATAACATTCCACAGTGTTATGACCAGCATGTTTTTCGTCAGTTCGGGAGATGTACATACTGTCCAGCCTCCAACCAACAGAACAGCATCAGGTGGACCTTGAGTTGACTCCGACAGCTGCCTGGAGGGGCGGTTAGCGGTTAGCCAAGCAGGAGAGCTCGCTGTAACATTAAAGGCAGGAGAGCTCGCTGTGACATTAAGCTGTGATCTCAGCGTTCACCTTCGTAAATCTCTGTCCACTCAATTAAACCCCAGGCAGTGAGTCTTTACACAGGGTGCCCAACACATCTATTTCTCCCCACAGATAAGCTTCTGCAGCACCACCACTAACTGGGTCAATTGTAGGCTTGCAGAGAGAACCAGAATTGGCAAAAAAAGTTGAAAGGGTGGACAACTGCTGTTGGTCAGGAGAACCTGTAAGCTATCCAAAGGGAGGACAACTGCTGTTGGTCAGGAGAACCTGTAAGCTATCCAAAGGGCGGACAGCTGTTGATCAGGAGAAGTCATGTAAACACTGGTGTTTTTCACAGCTTGGCTGTCATGGTCGATGGTGTCCTAGTCAGTTCGGCATGTAAACAAGAATGTTTTCAAAAGCTCCTTCCTCATCACAACCTAAACATTCCTTATTCCTTTTCTGTCGTAACTTGCCAAGTGTGTAGGAGGGGGTCATGGTTTTGGCCACTTGAAATTGACCTGATTCTATCCACGAGAGAATAATGTAAACCGTGCTTTCTGGATGGTTTTGATTATGGAGAGATCCGTTAAGCCGCTGGCAGGGTTAACAGAGAACGTACCCACTAACATCCTGCTGGAGAGATCTGTTACGCCGCTAGCAGGGTTAACAGTGAACGTACCCCCTAACATCCTGCCATACACCAAGCAAACAAACCTGGAAGTCAATACACTTCTTTAACCAATCAAACAGACACATTTATTTAACCAATCAAACAGACACACTTCTTTAACCAACACACAGAGAGCCAAATCTATCTTTTGGCTGTTTATCTGTAAAATGTGTCTAATTTATCACTGGTCTTTTAAATAGAGGTGTCCATGTGTATAAACCCTTTGGTCCCGAGGCAGTTTTTGCAGGCTGGGAATTATTTTGTACCCTGGGGTGGGTTGAGTAGGTAACTGAATACACCTGGTGTGTGGTATAAAACGTATCACAGTACATATAGGTTTTAGATTCAAATCTTTTCAGGCTACATTTAAGCATTGGTTTTGCAATCTAACAAACCCCAAATCTGGTTTGTATAAAGTAATGTTACAGTTACTTGGTATCAAGCAGCATCAAAGCTCTCTGTCAGCTGTAACGTATTTCACAGCCTCATCTCCTTCATCTCACTTCACCTCTCCCGTTCCATCTCTCTTTCATCCAAACAGGAACACAGATTAACCATCCATCAGCCAGAGAGGATGCTGGGTAACGAAGCGCTTGGTAGAGTACAGCAGCCATGATGAAAGGAGGTGAAGGTGGCGAAGGGTCACTCCAGCATTTCTCTCCCTGGCTCTATTCATCGGCCCTCACGTGTACAGCATACCATAATGAGTGCACTCCAAACAAGATCTGAACTTGAATTAATATTCTATTTCACCTTCAAAACAGAGCCATTTGAGAAGGACTGGGTATAATGGTCAAAGGAGAGGGAAGACGCTCTGAAGATGAGCTGGGAGGATGAGAGTGATTTGGTAGGGAGGTGTAGAGTGCTCTGTCAAGGGGGAATGAGGTGGCATGGTAATGCATTGCCTGGTTGGGTTGATCACTCATAGTCTTCTGTTTTTTTTTTCCCAGTCATGTTTTGTGTGGTCAGGCAGAGAAGGAAAGCTAAACTAACCAAAAAAAAAATAATTTTCATGAGACAAAACTCAAAACTGTTTTAATCGCAAAATGTCAAGTACAATGAAGTGATGTAAATGTGTTGCTAATTGAGACGAGGCATGTATCTCTGATTATGTACTGACTGCATGTATGTAGCCCCCACAATTTTAAATGTGATGTATTTCACGTTTTTATACACTCTAGTATATTACAGGCCCAAGTGCTTAGTGGAATGGTTGGGTGAGACAGCCACTACATCTCTGCTACAGCTAGCCTGAAGGGCTGGCCCTTTGACACAGGCTTTATAATCTGAGCAGAGCAGGTTCTCTAACTGGCAGAGAGAGGAACAGGCTGAGTGAGAACTGATGTGTTAATGTCCCCTTGATATGGCTATCTAGGAATAGCACATTTGTGCCACTGTGAACCTCACGTCATTCAGTTGAAAATGTCCCTGCTGTAGATGTATGAATGTCATTGTGAGTAGCCTAATTATATTTATTTTCAGTCAGTTAAGAACAAATTCTTATTTACAATGACGGCCTACACCGGCCAAACTCAAACGACACTGGGCCAATTGTGCGCCGCCCTATGGGACCCCCAATCACGGCCGGTTGTGACACAGTCTGGATTCGAACCAGGTTGTCTGTAGTGGTGCCTCTAGCACTGAGATGTAGTGTCTTTGACCACTGCGCCACTTGGAAGCCCCCTATGTTCCATATTGAATGTGAGTAGCCTATGTTTCCAGCCTATGTTTCCAGCCTATGTTTCCTCAGCCCGCCACCATCTAGAAGGCGGAGACATTACAGGTGCATCAAAGCTGGGACTTAGAGACTGATAAACCGCTTCTATCTCCAGGCCATCTTGCTAAAAGCGGAGCAACGTTTCAATGCCACAGGATATCTGAACATCATTGCCAACAAGGTGCATCCTTCATGGCAGCAGTGTATCCATCAGCGAATTGATTTTTTTCCACAGGATTATGCCCCATGCCACAAGGCTAGGATTGCCGAGGAATGGTTCCACGAACATGACAGTGAATTCAGCTTACTGCAGTGGACTGCCCAGTCACCAGATCTCAGTCCAATTGAGCATCTGTGGGAGGAGATGGAACAAGCTATTTAGAGTAGATCCACTACCAGCCAACATGACACAAGCGTTCCACCGGGATGCTGGCCCATGTTGACTCCAATGCTTCCCAAGTTGGCTGGATGTCCTTCGGGTGGTGGACCATTCTTGATACACACTGGAAACTGTTGAGCGTGGAAAAACGTTGCAGTTCTTGACACAAACCTGTGCGCCTGGCACCTACTACCATACCCAGTTCAAAGGCACTTACATTTTTTGTCTTGCCCATTCACCCTCTGAATGGCACACATATACAATCCATGTCTCAATTGTCTTTAAACTGTCTCCTCCCCTTCAGCTACACTTATTGAAGTGGATTTAACAGGGGATCATAGCTTTCACCTGGATTCACCTGGTCAGTCTGTGTCATGGAAAGAACATGTTTTTGTATACTTAGTGTATACTGTAAATAAATATATACAGTATATTCCAGACTCTGACATTGCTCTTTCTGACATGTCTTTCAGTTCTTGTTCTTTTTTTTGGGGGGGGGGACTGTGTTTATTGTTATTGTATTGATATACAGTATATTGCTGCACTGTTGGAGCTAGAAACATAAGCATTTTGCTGCTCCTATGATAACATCTGCATAACTGTGTACTGCAAAACCAATAAACTTTGGCAGTATAAAAATACAAGACGTCTGTCACGACTTCGGCCGAAGTTGCTCCCTCCCCTGGGGCGGCGGCGTCACAAGAAGGTCGATGTCACCCGAGTACTAGCCACCACCGATCCACTACACAGTTTCGTTTGTCCCGTTCCATTCACACCTGGTTCCCATTTCACTAATTGTATGTTCGTCTTATTCCCTCTGCTCCCCCCTGGTTTTTGTCGGTGATTGTTTCGTGTTAGGAAGTACTCTGGTGTGACGTGTATTTCCTGTTTTTTTCTCGTTGCTGATATAATTAAAACGTTTACGCAAAAGAACGTATCCAGCCTCCCTGCGCCTGCTTCCACCACCCGTATTGCACGTATTGCACATTCAATATACTAAAAGCAATGAAAAGAAGATACAACTGACAGGATACTCATATGCACTCCTGAGTGAATGACTACGTAAGTTCAGTCCAAGAATGACTTACAATATTGCACGTGATATGATATAACAACTGTACATGAATATGTATATACAGTCCTGAATAAATGAGTGATTACAGACTCCTCTAGAGTGTCAAGGCTAATCCCCAGAACAGAGCTAGCCTTCCTGATCAGCTTATTTACCCGAGAAGCATCACCGACCTTTATGTTGGCGCCCCAGCACACCACTGCAAAAAAGATGGCACTGGCCACCACAGACTGGTAGAAAGTATGCAGTAAGTAGAGTCGGCTCTGGCCCTTTTGGTATAGAGCCCCGGTGTTACCAGCCCATTCCAGCCTGTTGTCCAGATGGACTCCCAGGAATTTGTATGACCCAACCATTTCCACATCCATCCCCTGTATAAAGACTGCAGTCGGTTGGGCCTTGGTTCTCCTGAAGTCCACCACCATCTCTTTTGTTTTGCTGATGTTGAGCTGAAGGTGGTTCTGCTCACACCACACCACAAAGTCATTGATTGTGCTCCTGTACTCCTCCTCCTGCCCACCCCTGATGCACCCTACAATTGCGGAGTCATCCGAGAACTTCTGTAGGCGGAAAGTTTCAGAGTTATATCTGAAGTCCGAGGTGTAGAGGGTGAACAGGAAGGGGGACAGGACCATTCCCTGGGGGGCCCCTGTGTTGCTCACTGCCCGTTCTGACACACAGCTCTGTAGTCGCACAAATTGTGGCCTACCGGTCAGGTAGTCCGTGACCCAGGAGACTAAGGGTGCTTCCACTTTCATCCTCTTCATCTTCTCACCCAGTAGCAGGGGCTGAATGGTATTGAAGGCAATGGAGAAGTCAAAAAACATAACCCTCACAGTGCAACCTGCGTTGTCCAGGTGAGAGTAGGCCCTCTGCAGAAGGTAGATGATTGCATCATCCACCCGATGTTGTGCTGGTATGAGAACTGCAGGGGGTCCAGTGATGTACATACCAGGGGTCTGAGGTGAGCGAGGACTAACCTATCAAAAATTGATATAGTCTGTTATGCAGTCTGTAAGTCCATCAATGTCCTCCCCATGAGCCTCACAGAGCACATCCAAGTCTGTTGTTTCAAAGCAGTCCTGTAGGGCCTCATTCGCCTCCGGGGACCATCTCCTATTGGTCCTAGTGGTCGCTGGCTGCTGTTGGACCATAGGCCTGTAGAGTGGGGTAAGGTGGACAAGTGTGATTGTGATCCGATCTACCGAGGGGACGGAGTGCAGTGGAGTTGCATGCATCCTTCACATAAGCATATAACAAGTCCAGAGTTTTATTATTCCTGGTTGGGCACTTCACAAACTGTTTGAACGTGGGCAGCGTTGAAGAGAGAGATGCATGGTTAAAATCCCCCGAAATGGCAAAGAAGGCACTGGGATGCGCTGTCTGTAACCTCTCGATAGCAGAGTGGATGACGTCACACGCTGTGTTTGCGTCAGCGGAGGGCGGGATGTAAACAATAACAGCAATGGTCGCCGTGAATTCCCTCGGCAAATAGTAGGGTCTCAGGCTAACAGCTAACAGCTCAATGTCCAGGCTACAAAACTGTTCCTTAACAGTAATATGTCTCGTATTACACCATCTGTTGTTAACTAATAAAGCCAGATGGTGTAATGCAAGCCAAATTACTGTTAAGGAACAGTTTTGTAGCCCGGATATTGAGCTGTTAGCCGTTAGCCTGAGACCCAACTATTTGCCGAGGGAATTCACGGCGACCATTGCTGTTATTGTTTACACAGAGCTACATTAATGTTTTTTTCATGCGGAGGAATTCCTGTAAAAGCAAACAGTGCTTATAACATATGACATTAGACATTCCGGACGGATAGCTGAAATAATTAGCCGCTGAGTGATGATGAGGATGATGATGATAACAGAGTAACCGAGGGGGGTAGATGTTATATTGTGTTCATAGCGCCATTAACACAAGACGAGTCCAGGCTGCGTTGCCGTTCAGCGGAGTGTTTAGCAGTCTACTACTCTCTCAGACATCCATCTCTTTGAAGCAGCCACCTGTTAGCCGTCAGGCTGACGGAGAAGACTGATGCAGCCCAACAGCGGGGGAGTCCCACCTGGGTCGGTTCTCAGACCTCTTAGTTTCTGCCAGCTTCTTCAGCAGAGCAGCCAGAAAAGGAGATGTATTTCTGGAGTAATCCCCCGGTCAAGTTGCATTCACTGTGCTCATTAATCATTCTCTGTCTATCACACAGAAGAATCTTCAGCCAGTGCCAGTCATCCACTAGCTGGAGCGTTCTGCTTCCTCTCACTGCACCACTGGTTGCTCTCATTAAGATGGTGGGGAAGTGTGAGGATAGACATAGTAGGGAGAGTCTCTATGGAGGGACCCTGCCAGGAATGTTGGGATATGAAGTTGTTGATCTGTATGATGGATGTAGTCGTAATGTTCCACTAATCAGGCCACGTTTATAACCCAATTGAAGATCTTTGATCTCCGAGACAAATAGCTCCCATTCTCCCACTGGACTATCCAAACCAGAAAACTGTTACTCACAGAGGCCTCATTCAAATTCCCTCCTCGAATTCCCCATGAGAGGGAGAGGGGCAGACCGTAATGCGTTTTACTGTAAAGCCTTTTTATCAGTTTAGAGCAGCCGCCGCAAAGCTCTCCCCAACTTTATGATATGGATGTGTCAATCTAATCATTGATTTGTGACCAGGTAATCCATCTGGCGTGGAGATTAGTAGTGCAGCACATGCTCCGGGCTGATGCCCATGAACAGGATGGCTGTGTTAATCCGTATAGGATGGAAGTCTCGTAAATGGAATCAAGCCCAGAAAGCCTTAAGTCCTCTGTAAAATGACTTTACATTGTTTTAATAGTAGGCTAAACAGCAATTCTGAAAGGAGGAGCTGACGACATGACCTCTGACGACATGACCTCTGACGACGTGACCTCTGACTGCATGACCTCTGGCAACCTTCTTTCTATATTGTCCTAGAGTGGAACCTTGGTGTCAGAGGAAAAGACTCAAGATTGGAAAAGGGCATACAGGGTAACTCAACCCAGCTGCAGTGGAGCCGTCACCAAGTACAGGGTAAACCGAGGTGTGCAAAGGATCATGGGTCATCAACTATGGAGGCCTGGGAAAAAGAGTCCAGATGTCAACACGTCATAGATGCTTGAATGACTTTCTACCGGTAACCGAATTCAGATCAACTCTCCATCGCACCCAGTCGGATTCTGAGCCAATCAAGAAATAACCGTCATAGCCTAGTTGTTAGGGGCATAAAGCTGGCCTATGGGAGAACAGCTAACTGCTTGTCTGACCACTTTAAATCACCCAACAAACATTAGCAGTCATTAGTCAGCAAACCATTGCTTCCCCATGTCATCCTGGAGATCCGGAGTCAAGTCTATCGGGTTACCTCAGTGCCTTCCAAATGTCACTTTTTACAGCTCCTGCGTTTCATTATGGGCCCCCATAGCTTGCATACAACAGGCCCTCACTGTGGAATGCACTCTATATCCCCCACACACCCTACACACACCCAACCACCGTCTCTAGGAAAAGTGACATGTTGTGTAATGGAGACAGTTGTATCGGGTGGCAATGTTATTTGGCAGAGTGGATGTGTTCATACGTGTGTGTTTTTATTGGAAGGAGAGAGAGCTGAGTAGGGTCATGGCCGTTGCGTAGCACCTCATCAGTCAGCCCCCAGTCCAGAGGAGGGTTTGTTTAAATGTGGCTCTGCGCCCTGTCTTGAGTTACATACCCAGATGGTTGACGGGACTTCGAGAGACAGGCCCCACTCCGCTGCTCGGAGCGGTCCTCAATTTCGCAAAGTCACTTCACATGACAGCCCATAAGGTTCCCTTTGAAAACGGGGAAGAGAAAAAAAAAACTTGACTGGTTCTCATATGAAGGCGATGCATTGTTTGAGTTCTCTGCAAAAGGTCAGAGAGATGTGGTCTGGCTTGATTCACTCAGCCTAGTGCTGTTCTACCTCACTCCATATGGCCACCGGGGCCAGACAACTGTATGGTTCGCCTTGAAGGCAATAGGACATTGGGGCTAAACCGAAGCGTAAAAGAAACTGCATTCAGGGAATGTTCCCCATATACTTTTTGTTTGGGATCACACTGTTTATCTGTAGTTTTGTTTGTGTTCTGTTTTTGTGTTGTTTCGTTTGTGCTGTTTTGTTTGTGTTGTTCTGTTTATGCCTATGATTGTTTATGACTCTTCCAGACCTTAGCTGTTGAGCTTAGCCAGTCATACTGTGCTTGCTCCAACAGCAACAATTCCCCTGTAACTGTGTCAGCCAATGTCACGTTTTGGTTACAAATGAATGCTCACTTGCAAAAGTGAACAGTGTAAAACCCACTTTAGTTCCAGTGAATCAACATATATTTATATGGCAACTGCTTACTCCCTAGAGCACCTTGAAGAGTACAATGACTGTGCTTGCATGTTGAAGGGTGACTTGTACGTCTCTCTTTACTTTCACTGTCATAGATAGGCCTACTACCACATGAAGTAGCATACAGGGACTATAAACTGCCAAACAGAATAATGGTCTTCAAAAACAGGTCACCTTGAAAAGTTATTGCATTAGATACAGTTATAGTCTTGGCTTTGCTCAAATTGTTTTTGAAACTCCTAAGATTCCTTTTCCCTAGAGAAAATAATATCAGATGAATTATCAAGATGGACAGTGCTTTTTCAAAGAGAGCCTCATTAGATTGTAACATTGAAAATTGTTTAGAAACAAGAAAGAGCAGATTTTCAACTCTTTCTTTTGACTGTTCACTCTCCCACTTAATATTTACTGGACCTCCCATGGTCAAAGTAAAGTCTCACAATAACTAATATGATCGTTCACTGTATTGAATCAGTACTTAAGTCACTTCTTGTACACATCAAAGACACATGCCGACCGTCCACTAGTTGGGCTGTTGTGTACAATCTTCATTCATACGCTGACGGAGTGTTACACTGGTTTCGCACAGCCCAATCCATCATGGCTGTCTCTAGTGGGCTGCAGTACATCTCACTATCTGGGGGAGCACACAGTTCTGTTCTGTTCTGTCCCCAAGATGAACAGCTAGATACAAATCCAGCTCAGTCTAAGCTACCTAGTCGGGTACACTACAAAGGAAAGAAAATTTGAAGTTATTTCATTTTGTTTATCAACGTTAGCTGACTAACTCATTGAGCCTATTTTGTAGTATACCTCTCAGCTCTGTCTCACTCATAGAAATATCATCTACAGAATGGACATCCTCTTTGAAACCCACGTTCTGTGATGACCGGCGGCCATACTGAGTGAGTCATTCTATTTCTATGATGGGTAGACCGGCGGCCATAATGAGTGAGTCATTCTATTTCAATGACGGGTAGACCAGCTGCCATATTGAGTGAGTCATTCTATTTCTATGATGGTAGACCGGCGGCCATATTGAGTGAGTCATTCTATTTCTATGGTCTCATTCCTTCACAGGTGCATAATTCTCTGAAGTGCACTGGCATATCTCCAGTGATGAAGGGTTGCCAGCTTGAGAAACCCACCAACCATCCAGGCATGTTCTGGCAACGTGGTTTGGAGACTGTTCAATAAAAAGTTGAAGAACCCACCATTTTCTTTATGCATTCACTTTCAAGTAAAGGCAGATTCTTGTATAATTGTCCTTTCGAGAGCTTGGGACATTAAGGTTCTATCTGCATTTTTGTCAAAATTGAGTTATTGACATAGCCTTGTTATGTTCAGTGTTCTCTACCTACTATATGGTACTCTAAATTACCAAATTCATGTTGTTAAGTTCAAAAGAATACAATATAAAAATAACTGACACCATTGAAACCAATGACTGTTCAGCACATTAAAGCCTATCATCTCAGAATCATCTATTTTCAGATTGAACCTTATAGTCCCAAGCTCTCACTTTTTATCAAAACTATGTTTTCCAGGCTCTTCTAGGTAATCAAACTTCATTAAACCATACAATGGGACTAAAGCCCTTAACAGTAAGTAGCCTGTATATCAGTCTTTTACAGCATTACGTTGTTAGCCATGTTGGCTTGGTTGGTTGGAGCCATTTCCTGTTGTTTTGGCAGACCAGTGACGATAGAGCCGGCCAATTCTCAACACGACAACCTTTTATCCCGAAGAGCTCCTTCCCAATTATCTGAATAATTGGATCAATTAGATAATTACGACAATTTAAGTTGATTACGATAATTAATCATGATCATTTCAGTTACACCAACAGCTTTGGAACGTTGTGTGTATAGGTGCCCTTAGTTCTGAATGAGTTTAGTAAGAAAATCACTTGTTTCATTGCCAGAAATATCAGTGCATTTATAGTTTTTCTGATGTAGCATTATTCTAGTATGTTTTGTATCTGAATGTAGCGTTGGTAGGGTGAAGGTGGATGTGTACTGTATATTTATGTCTCTGTATGTGTGTATCCATGTAAGCATGCATGTCTGTCTCTCTGCTATTATGTCTCTGTATGTGTGTACATACATATGCTAGTATGTGTGCTTTGTACTGTATGTTAATTCACGTGTGTTTGTCTGTCTGTGTGTGTGTTGCTGTGGGCCACAGAGCTGCGAGGTGATGAATAACACATTATGGTGATTTATCCAGGGCTGTTCCCTGCAATCACTCAGGATAACTGGGCCTGTGAATCCAAGCAGGCCTTCTCTGTAATGGCTTTTCTCTACTTTCACACAGGAGGACCACAAGGTCCTCCTGGATCCAATAAATCTGACCAAAGAAAATACAAGTACAAAATGGACTAATTTCAGGGGATTTCATTATGTCAAATGACCTAGTGGCCTAATGGGTGGAATGTTGTTAATATTTTTCATAATTAATAAACATTATGTTGCTGAAAATGCTGCCAAAATACAATGTTTCTATGTCAAACAGTTTTGTTATATTTCAGTCTTCTGTGATGTTAATAAAGTGTAATATTGGAATGCAAACTCAACATGTAATACATTTCATGGTACAGGTGTCTTCTTTTTATTAAGCCCATAACCATGTGTGTGAGATACTTTAGCTTCAAAGTAGATTTGTTTAAGACTACCAAGAAACACTATGTGACCCTGATTTAGCCCACTGCAGTAAAAGGTTCTGTGTGACCCGGATTTAGCCCACTGCAGTAAAAGGTTCTGTGTGACCCGAATTTAGCCCACTGCAGTAAAAGGTTTAAAAGATGGAATAATACATTGACATGGGTGGTTAAAAAAAGATCGGAGGAGTGTCTCTTTTCTCAGTTCTGCTTTTTCGTCCTTCATCGTCAACATAATCTCAACATGATGTTCATCTGCTCTTTTCCTTTGGCTCTTAACCATTGTGCTGGTGTCCTTGTAAGTACTGTATTCTAAAATGGATCTTAATTTACCTGTACCGAGTCAATGTGTGTGGGTACAGGTTAGTCGAGGTCATTTGTACATGTAGGTTGGGGTAAAGTAACTATGCATAGATAATAAACAGCTAGTAGCAGCAGTGTAAAAACAAAATGTAGATAGTCCAGGTGGCCATTTTATTAATTGTTCAGCATTCTTATGGCTTGGGGGTAGAAGCTGTTAGGGAGCCTTTTGATCCTAGCTACAGTACCGCTTGCCGTGCAGTAGCAGAGAGAACAGTCTATGACTTGGGTGACTAGAGTTTTCAACAATTCTTTGGGCCTTCCTCTGACACCACCTAGTATAAAGGTCCTGGATGGCAGGAAGCTTGGCCCCAGTGATGTACTAGGCCATACACACTACCCTCTGTAGCGCCTTGCGGTCAGATGCCGGGCAGTTGCCATCCCAGGCAGTGATGCAACCGGTCAGGATGCTTTCGATGGTGCAGCTGTAGAACTTTTTGAGGATCTGGAGCTGTAGAACCTTTTGAGGATCTGGGGACCCATGCCAAATCTTTTCAGTCTCCTGAGGGGGGAAAGGTGTTGTCGTGCCCTCTTCACGACTGTCTTGGTGTTTTTGGACCATGATAGTTCGATGGTGATGTGGACACCAAAGAACTTGAAACTCTCGACCTGCTCCACTACAGCCCCGTCGATGTTAATGGGGGCCTGTTCGGCCCGCCTTTTCCTGCTCCTTTGTCTTGCTCATATTGAGAGAGAGGTTGTTGTCATGGCACCACACGGCCAGTTCTCTGACCTCCTCCCTATAGGCTGTCTCGTCGTTGTCGGTGATCAGGCTTTGTTGTCATCCACTGTTGTCATCAGCAAACTTAATGATGGTGTTGGAGTCGTGTTTGGCCACGCAGTCATAGGTGAAAAGGGAGTACAGGAGGGGACTAAGCACACACCCTTGAGGGGCCCCAGTGTTGAGGACCAGCGTGGCAGATATGTTGTTGCCTACCCTTACCACCTGGGGGCGGCCCGTCAGGAAGTCAAAGATCCAGTTGCAGAGGGAGGTTTTTAGTCCCAGGGTCCTTAGCGTAGTGATGAGCTTTGTGGGCACTATGGTGTTGAACGCTGAGCTGTAGTCAATGAACAACATTCTCACATACAGTGGGGAGAACAAGTATTTGATACACTGCTGATTTTGCAGGTTTTCCTACTTACAAAGCATGTAGAGGTCTGTATTTTTTATCATAGGTACACTTCAACTGTGAGAGACGGAATCTAAAACAAAAATCCAGAAAATCACATTGTATGATTTTTTAATAATTAATTAGCATTTTATTGCATGACATAAGTATTTGATCACCTACCAACCAGTAAGAAATCCGGCTCTCAAAGACCTGTTAGTTTTTCTTTAAGAAGCCCTCCTGTTCTCCACTCATTACCTGTATTAACTGCACCTGTTTGAACGCGTTACCTGTATAAAAGACACCTGTCCACACACTCAATCAAACAGACTCCAACCTCTCCACAATGGCCAAGACCAGAGAGCTGTGTAAGGACATCAGGGATAAAATTGTAGACCTGCACAAGGCTGGGATGGGCTACAGGACAATAGGCAAGCATCTTGGTGAGAAGACAACAACTGTTGGCACAATTATTAGAAAATGGAAGAAGTTCAAGATGACGGTCAATCTCCCTCGGTCTGGGGCACCATGCAAGATCTCACCTCGTGGGGCATCAATGATCATGAGGAAGGTGAGGGATCAGCCCAGAACTACACGGCAGGACCTGGTCAATGACCTGAAGAGAGCTGGGACCTCAGTCTCAAAGAAAACCATTAGTAACACACTACGCCGTCATGGATTAAAATCCTGCAGCGCACGCAAGGTCCCCCTGCTCAAGCCAGCGCATGTCCAGGCCCGTCTGAAGTTTGCCAATGACCATCTAGATGATCCAGAGGAGGAATGGGAGAAGGTCATGTGGTCTGATGAGACAAAAATAGAGCTTTTTGGTCTAAACTCCACTCGCCATGTTTGGAGGAAGAAGAAGGATGAGTACAACCCCAAGAACACCATCCCAACCGTGAAGCATGGAGGTGGAAACATCATTCTTTGGGGATGCTTTTCTGCAAAGGGGACAGGACGACTGCACCGTATTGAGGGGAGGATGGATGGGGCCATGTATCGCGAGATCTTGGCCAAAAACCTCCTTCCCTCAGTAAGAGCATTGAAGATGGGTCGTGGCTGGGTCTTTCAGCATGACAACGACCCGAAACACACAGCCAGGGCAACTAAGGAGTGGCTCCGTAAGAAGCATCTCAAGGTCCTGGAGTGGCCTAGCCAGTCTCCAGACCTGAAACCAATAGAAAATCTTTGGAGGGAGCTGAAAGTCCGTATTGCCCAGCGACAGCCCCGAAACCTGAAGGATCTGTATGGAGGAGTGGCCAAAATCCCTGCTGCAGTGTGTGCAAACCTGGTCAAGAACTACAGGAAACGTATGATCTCTGTAATTGCAAACAAAGGTTTCTGTACAAAATATTAAGTTCTGCTTTTCTGATGTATCAAATACTTATGTCATGCAATAAAATGCAAATTAATTACTTAAAAATCATACAATGTGATTTTCTGTATTTTTGTTTTAGATTCCGTCACTCACAGTTGAAGAGTACCTATGATAAAAATTACAGACTTCTACATGCTTTGTAAGTGGGAAAACCTGCAAAATCGGCAGTGTATCAAATACTTGTTCTGTTCCTTTTGTCCAGGTGGGATAGGGCAGTGTGGAGTGCGATTGTTTAAAAAGGCTTCTGAAGTTTGTAATTTCCACTTAGAAAATTCAGACTTGATTTTCTCTTACAAAAAATGTATCAAACCCCACAAAAATGTCCATTAATTACAATCCATATGATAATTCGCATATCCTGTTACTGCAGGATTTTTTCCCTGCTGTAGCAACTGGCTCAAATTAAGATCTGAATACTGACATTGAATGAAAAAATGTTGGCTAACTTTCTGTGCTTGTTGAATTACCTACAAGAATATTTGAATTATACATATAAACATTATAGCTACTGACATATACATTTCTTCCCCGCCGCCCGAAAAATAACTGATATAAGTATCCTTATCTTTGTTACCAGAGACCCTCTGAGTACACCAAATTACTGTCAAGTTAATTAGCGTATGATTGAGTCGTTGAGCATAAATCGTCCTTAAACAGCGTAATTTGCCATCCTATTGGATAAGTGATTGAGGTCGGCATGGGTAACATATTTTTGATTAGCAAATGCCTGAGGGTTTTGATTGATGGCAGCTGAAATGTCAATCCTAAATGCTGGATGGTAGAACCAGGCTTGCTTTGCGTCTTCAGCCCCCACCCCTCCCTCATGGTGTGTATGGGCTTACACAGGGTATTATAACCCAATGACTGTAGTGTGTTGATGAGGGCAGTCACCTGTGGGTGAAATGGCTTAGGTATAGATATACAGTATATGGATATGATATATGATGACAGGAACTAAAGGCTCTATTTTCCCATATCTTGTAGTATAGTGCATTGAATAATGAGAAGACCTTTCAATATGACTAGGCTGCGTTTTAGTACCTACATGTAATTACATTATGATAAGTTAGTATGTACATGTGGTTATATAGTATACACCATAATATTTGCTTATTGCATTTTCTTTAAAAACACAATGGCATCTTCATACATAATTTATATAATTATTCCATTGTATTTACACAGGACTAATGTCTGTCATTTTCAGTGTTTCCGGGGACCGTACACAGTGTGTACTGTATATGAACCTGTGTCTTTTCTGCCTTCTGTGTGGGGACCATTTGCCACATGAGGGCTTTATTCCAATGTTTCAGGCTGTGTTGTGTGTATTCATGCGGTCTCTACTGATGGTCCCTCGAACAATTGTGTCAACTGGAAGGACAGACACACACTGCTGCGTCTCCAAGGGCTCCCCCCCACCCCCTTATCTGGCACAGTTGTCGGTAGCGTAGCTGTACGCCTTGGCATGCTGCACGGCATCTCCCTGGCACGGCTCTGGGAGCACAGCGAGATGCAGCCAGTGGGGGCTCATCCGATTATTTAAGTCTCCCCCTCTGCAAAAGGCTGTTCCACCTGTTCTGTAGTGCCAGGGGGCCAATGAGTCCCCAATATGTCACCCAGATTCTGACCATCCACAATGGGTTCTAATCTGACATGTTACTCTGCTTCAATAACACCTTACTTATCTTGGCTTAGTAATGAACTATATATCGCCATATTATTCAGATAAGACATAGGACGACTGAGCATGTGTTTGAATGGATTATACATGGCGATGAATGATGCAACATTGTGTTAATCTTTGCAGTGGTGTACTGTATATGGGTGGATCCCAATAACATTTACAGTCGTGTGAACAAGTAAGTACACCCCATGGAAAGGGCCTCGGTAGGTCTTTTGATCTTTGAATGATGTGTTACCACACATCCATATGGTTAAGACCAAACCAGACCAATTTTCTTATCTTTATGGAAGGCTGGACCCTCCTAGGTTTCTCTCTAATGTTTTCTAATCATTTGCACTTGCTTTCTAATTTTATCCATTTTATGTGACGGTAATGGAAAAGGCAATCTTCAAAAAGATGATTCTGAGATGATTGGCTTTAATGTGCTGAACAGTCATTGGTTTGAATGGTGTGAGCACATTTTCAATATTTTTTAATTTTTTTGTGATTTTTTAAATTGGGTAACATTTATCTGTCAATAGTGATGTGAAGATTACATAATCATCTGTCCAAATATGTTACAAAAAAAAAGAGAACTTACTTTTTCATATGACTGTATATTGTATGGATCTTGTATTATTATTATAATAATAATTCTTCTCATTATTATTATTATTTTTCTACTAATTGTCTTGCCATGTTGTCCGGATGTACTCAAGCTTTCAAAGTACTGAACTCTAATGGTACTCAGTGTGATATCACAATATTGATAAATTCAACGCCATCATACATTTTGGAACAGGCCCCACATTCTTAAAGAACTGTCGCAGCACTTTGAAATATTCTCTTTATGGTTCCCATTAAAGTCTAAACTGAATTTCTATCATCTCTTTTATAGTGACTCATGCTTGTAATTCTCTGCGGGACTTTAATAATTAAAAATATGAAGTGTATGAATTAGCAATAACGTGAAATGTGCAAATGTGCATATTGTTTTCATAACACAGCTTCTCTATTCTAGTGGTGGTGTGATATTCCAGTCATAGGGAGGTATTTTGTCACGATCAGAGCCACACTAATGTATAACAGATGGAATAGTGATACTTTAAAGACTGCAATTCATAAGGAAACTGTCTCGACATCATCTGACTCTTGCATTCAGCGTCGGAATGTACAGTAAATCTTCTTTATTTATGAATGTCTTAATTGGCGGGAGCTCAAAAAGGATAAAGAACTCATAGAGCCGCAGAAAAGATTAAACCAAACCCAAACAGACGATTGAGAGCGCTGGGCTATAAAATATGGAGTTAGATTGTGAGGGCCCGGGCGTTTAAAGCTGTCTGCACTGATTTTCCTTTCTAATGCAAACAGTGACAGTAATGGCTTCCCAATCTTACCAGCAATGGTTCACTTAACTGAATGAGCTAACAATTGAGGTGTTCTACTGAAGAGTGTTGTTGAGTTGAGCATTACTAGTACAGTATACTGTCCTTAGCAAGGGTGAACTATACTGTCTTGGGATGCGCTGTCTGTAACCTCGCGATAGCAGAGTGGATGATGTCACACGCTGTGTTTGCGTCAGCGGAGTTCGGGATGTAAACAATAACAGCAATGGCCGCCGTGAATTCCCTAGTAGGGTCTCGGGCTAATGGCTAACAGTTCAATGTCCGGGCTACAAAACTGGTCCTTAACAGTAATATGTCTCGGATTACACCATCTGTTGTTAACTAATAAAGCCAGCCCACCTCCCTTACTCTTACCGGAAGAAACGCTATCCCTGTCTGTTCTGATGGTCTGGAAACCGCCGATAGTGACGTTCTCTTTGGGGATGTTATCATTCAGCCATGTTTCAGTAAAGCACAATAGGCTAGCTTCCTGGTAGTCTCTTTGTCCATGGACCAGCCCATCGAGCTCATCCACCTTGTTATGTAGCGATCTCACGTTGCCCATAATGATAGACGGTATAGCCGGCTTGTACTTACTCAGCTTTGCCTTACACTTCCGACCTGCCCTGCATCCGCGCCGTCGCCTTTTCAACTCGTCCGGAATATCAAACTTTTCCCTGGGGTTCAATAGCGCTGCGTGTGCTAAATCCAGGAGTTGGGCTCGGTTGTAAATAATTGAAGACTCGTGTGAACGTTAATAAAAATAAAAAGTGCCTTAGTGATAAAAAGGACCACTAAAACCTTCGTAAAACAGTAGCGCTCCATAATCCTGAACTATTATAGTTCAACAGTTGCAAAAAAAACAGACAAAACATACTAAAACAACAATTAACGCAGGAACAATGGGAGCTGCTTAACAGGCGACCACATAGGGCGGCGCCAATTTACTGTCCTTGCCAAGGGTAAACTATAATGTCCTTACCAAGGGTGAACTATACTGTCCTTACCAAGGGAGACCTACTCTGTCCTTACCAAGGGTTTAGTGGTAAAAGCAAGAGAAATGCCAAACATAGGTGGAGATGAAGGGTGTTGAGTTCCGTAAACGCTCACGCTAATGTAATGGGCCTCACGCTGCTTGCTTAGTGGCTTTGTTAATAAGTTAATAAGTGCATCGACAACGTCGTCCCCACGTTGTCCCCACAGTGACAACATCCGCACTGAGCTAAAGGCAAGAGCTGCCGCTTTCAAGGAATGGGACACTAATCCGGATGCTCATAAGAAATCCTGCAACACCCTCTGAAGAACCATCAAACAGGCAAAGCGTTAATACAGGACTAAGATCGAATACACCGGCTCTGATGCTCGTCGGATGTAGCCAGGTTTGCACACAATCACAGATTACAAAGGAGAACCCTTTAAACTGCCAAATGACGCCAGACTACCAAATGAGCTAAATGCCTTCTATACTCAAGCTCTTCTTTGCTCACTTCGAGGCAACCATGCATGAGAGCACCAGCTGTTCCGAACTACTGTGTGATCACGGTCTCCGTAGCCGATGTGAGTAAGACCTTTAAACAGGTTAACATTCACAAGGCCACAGGGCCAGATGGATTACATGACAAGTACTCAGAGCTTGACTGTAATTCCTACATGTTTCAAGTAGACCACCACAGTCCCTGTGCCCAAGAACACCAAGGTAACCTGTATAAATGACTATCGCCCCATAGCACTCACATCTGTAGCCATTAAATGCTTTGAAAGGCTGGTCATGACGTGAGGGTAGGCAACAACCCTTTTTGCACTAACTTTTTTGACTTATCAAATATGCTGCTGCTAGTGTTATTATCTGTCACTTTATTCCTAGTTATATGTACATATCTACCTCAATTACCTCGTACCCACATCAACTTGGTACTGGAAGTTATCGTTACTCATTGTGTATTTATTATTACTTTTCTTATTACCTGTGTTACTTTTCTACTATTTCTCTGTTTTCTTTCTCTCTGCATTGTTGGGAAGGGTCCTTAAGCTTTTCACTGTTAGTATACACATGTTGTTTACGAAGCATTTGACTAATAAAATTTGATTCAGGTACCGCTTCCTCCTGATTGGGCTCATACCAAGGCTCCAACCCAGGACCTCTGCCTTGCAAAACAAACGTGACCGCCCTCCTGAAGTGTCTTACTCGTCACGCCACAGAAAAGCTAGCTATTCGGCAGCGCAAATTGGGACACTTCAGGCTGAGTAGTGAGTTCACATCGCAATGTGCTACATTTACCCCACATTCACTCCGCAGCGACCAAAGAGTTCAGCGGAGTGCAACTGGGTCATGACACTATCTGTAACGGATGTCACACTGCTTTGCCTAGCGAGTACCACTTCCCCCCTGAATTAAAAGATTGACACTACATACCTAATACTGAACATGTATACATGCATAGCCGACTTCTCTTCCATACGGTTAAATAAGCAGACGGCCAAGCATTTATTAGAAAATAAAGTTAGTCGTTGGATGTTACTTACAGCAGCTAGGGTACGCTAACAGTGTGTGGGCCCAGCGCCTTTGCAATGTATCACCATCAAAGCTGACAACTGTCAGTCTTACAGACGACTGAATCGCACCACCCGACAAAAAAAACCCTGATCTATGCAGCTGGTGCTGTAAATGCGCTGTATTTGCATAATCACACAGAGATTCAAGTGCAGTGTAGTGTCACACACCAAATCCATTAATTCACAGGCCGTGTGATAATGATGTGCGGCGTGTTGGTGCCACGTTCCTCACCACAATTGATATTCACCGTGGTTAGCACTCTCAATGTCAGTCATTGAAGAATGCCTCCCATGATGCTCGGTTGGTGGGGCCTGTGGCAATGAGCTCACTGAGCTCTGCCTTCTGATTGGGAGTCGGTGGCGTTCGCCTCGGTAGTCGTAATGGCCCGTCTACAGCGATGTTAGGAGGAGCAGATTTGGAGGCGCTACTTTGTTAACAAGGAGACATTTCGAGACAAGCTGCGATCAGCGGCATTCTGGGATGTGTGATCTCAAGCAGTGGCTTCTTCTCTCTAACATGTGTAAAGACGAAGCTCTGACAGCAGACAATGGAACAACACTCGTTACTGCTTTCATCTGTATTTAAAAGTGTGTCTCATGGTCTATAGCCTGCACACTGCCAGTGGTAAAACAATGGACAAGCACAACCTGGCACGGTGTTGAGACTTACGGGATTAATTGACACATAAACAAACATTACAATAATGCATAATAATGATAATTCTTCCAGTGTTCTGTGCAGTGCACACGGCATAAAGAGTGAAAAAT
Source organism: Thymallus thymallus (assembly GCA_023634145.1). Taxonomy (NCBI): domain Eukaryota; kingdom Metazoa; phylum Chordata; class Actinopteri; order Salmoniformes; family Salmonidae; genus Thymallus; species Thymallus thymallus. The sequence continues at coordinate 18,941,810 of CM042381.1, forward strand.
AAATCAATACATAATAGTAAATAATCAATAAGTATAACCCTAGAGCAGTAAAAATATGCGCTGGCTACCCTCTGCGCTGGCTTGAGCAGGGGGACCTTGCGTGCGCTGCAGGATTTTAATCCATGACGGCGTAGTGTGTTACTAATGGTTTTCTTTGAGACTGTGGTCCCAGCTCTCTTCAGGTCATTGACCAGGTCCTGCCGTGTAGTTCTGGGCTGATCCCTCACCTTCCTCATGATCATTGATGCCCCACGAGGTGAGATCTTGCATGGATCCCCAGACCGAGGGAGATTGACCGTCATCTTGAACTTCTTCCATTTTCTTATAATTGCGCCAACAGTTGTTGCCTTCTCACCAAGCTGCTTGCCTATTGTCCTGTAGCCCATCCCAGCCTTGTGCAGGTCTACAATTTTATCCCTGACGTCCTTACACAGCTCTCTGGTCTTGGCCATTGTGGAGAGGTTGGAGTCTGTTTGATTGAGTGTGTGAACAGGTGTCTTTTATACAGGTAACGAGCTCAAACAGGTGCAGTTAATACAGGTAATGATTGGAGAACAGGAGAGCCGGAATTCTTACTGGTTGGTAGGTGATCAAATACTTATGTCATGCAATAAAATGCAAATTAATTAAAAATCATACAATGTGATTTTCTAGATTTTTGTTTTAGATTCCGTCTCTCACAGTTGAAGTGTACCTATGATAAAAATTACAGACCTCTACATGCTTTGTAAGTAGGAAAACCTGCAAAATCGGCAGTGTATCAAATACTTGTTCTCCCCACTGTATCTGGTGGGCTTTTTCCTCATGGCTCAGCCACATATTTCCATGGTATATCTGGTGGGCTTTCTCCTCAGGGCTCAGCCACATAAAGCCAGGATATATCTGGTGGGCTTTCTGGAATTGAGGACAAGCGTATGGTGGCAGCTCATCGTTGAAACGGCAATACAATTTATTTATTTATTTATTTATTTCTTTAAGGTCACCATAGTTACATTGTCTTTCCTCTTCCATTTCATAATTATACCGACCTGTTTCAATATGCAGGGGCAATATCCCTGATCTTACCTGATTCAATATGCAGGGGCAATATCCCTGATCTTACCTGATTCAATATGCAGGGGCAATATCCCTGATCTTACCTGATTCAATATGCAGGGGCAATATCCCTGATCTTACCTGTGCACACAGTGATCTCTAGCTTTTAGGTAGGTTATACATAATACTGTATATCTGTCACACACGAATTCACCCTTAACCAAGCAAAAAATTCTCAATTTGGGTTTAGGATTAATCTCATCCACCCATTTCTTTTCATATTGCATCATCAGTTGTTTGTTTACTGCGTCTATGTCTCCCTTAATTTGGTCACAACTTTTCACAGTCAGACTGTTGGAAAAGGTCAGGCATTTTGGTTGCCCGCGCTCCCCCTACGGAGAGATTCCATTGAAAAACCTTGCGGGCTATTCTGGCAATTGGCATATCTAACAGTCTATTCCAAAGTCTCATCATACAGTACACACCTCACAGGGTTCCCAGCTCATGTCCCCAGTTATTGTCAGTATAGGTGCAAACTTGTGGATAACAAAAAAATAACGTAGACTCAACACTCAGGTGTTCTGACTGGAAGCCCTTGTGTTATCAGGCAGCATATTCAAATATCACAGGTACTGTACGTGCAAATGAGCATGACTATGATGTGCAAAGGCTTGACGGGTCTGGTGGTATGAAGAGAGGGAACCTTATTTCCTTAAAAATAACAAAGCGGGAACTACCTATCACGGCGGAAGCTGAAAACAACCTCTTAGGGCCGCTCTCTGACTACATGCAGAGTAATTTCTGGGGGAACATATTCAAGACATAATAAGATATAACGTCAGGGTAAACAAATCAGCTTCTTATGCAGGCAGACCTAATTACAAGGCAGGAATAAATAACGATTTGAGAAAAGACGGCACACCAGCAGTAATGCATTGTAATGGACGACAGGGGATTATTGCTTAATTTCTCTGCCAGACATGTTACTCCAGCCGTAGCATGTTGAATGGGGCTGGGAACAAAGCAAGGTTGTTTGAGCTGTGTAGTCTAAATGATCCACCTCTGTGTGGGGGCTAAAGAGTTGAGTTGTTCCACCTCTGTGTGATATGGGATGATTTGGTTGTAGTTCTCCTAAACTGATTCATTGGCTAATTCCAAGTTTTTTTATTTTTTTATTTCACCTTTATTTAACCAGGTAGGTCAGTTGAGAACAAGTTCTCATTTGCAACTGCGACCTGGCCAAGACAAAGCAAAGCAGTGCGACAAAAACAACACAGAGTTACACAGTAAACAAACATAGTCAAAAACACAATAGAAAATCTATATACAGAGTGCAAAATGTAGTGCAAAATGCAGGTAGGACAATAAATAGACCATAGTGGTGAAATAAATTACAGATTATCATCATTAACACAGGAATGAAGGATATGCAAATTATGATGTGCAAATAGATATACTGGAGTGCAAGATTTGTGAAAATAACAAAAATAAATATGGGGATGAGGTAGTAGTGTGGGCTATTTACAGAAGGGCTATATCCAGGTGCAGTGATCGATAAGCAGCTTTGAAAACTGATGCTTAAAGTTATTGAGGGAGATAGGAACCTCTAGCTTCAATGATTTTTGCAATTGTTTTGACACAGCGTTGGAGTAAATGGTTGTTATTGGACAATCTGCCTGTGGGTGGTTCAGTCATTTGAATGACTCCCATAATGTTCATGTAGGTCTGGGGACTGAAGGAGGTGATTAGCCAGTGGGATGTATTGTGGGACAGCACTAACAGCATAAGGACACACTGGGGCACTGGATGGCCTCTTGAATGGCTATACAGACAACCAAAAACAACAAAAGAATTCATATGACCTGTTCATCCCTGTCACTATCCATAACCCTGTCACCATCCCTAACCCTGTCACCAGAGCCCGGTGGCCCTATACGCTCACTACGCAAATCACGCAAGGGGCCCCGCCTCCCCCTCGTGTCAAAGCGAGTGTCAATGTTTACAACTTCGATGAGTGGATGAAGCGGAACTATCCTTCTGGTCACGAAAAGAGGAGGAAAAAAACCACCATGAGAGTGAATTGCGGGAACAGCAATCAGGTAAACTTGTGTTCTCTCCTCTCCAAGTTTGATGTCAGTGAATAACAGTAACGTTAAGTTGATGTGCTAGCTTGCAGTGCATCTCTCTCTAGTCTGTCTGTCTTGCTAACCTAGCTGGGCAGTGGATCTATTGGTCTGTCTGTGTCTTGCTTGCTAGCCAGCCACTTCCAGGGCTGTGTTCTGTGACTTTGTGCCTGACAAAAGTGAGAGTGAAATACAACTATTTATTACGTTTGATAAACGCCAATGGGCAACTGCAGCTGAACATGCGTTCATATGCGCGTCACGAAATGAAACTCGTGCTTTCCAGCAGCAACCTCTGTGGGGAGCAGTCCAGACAATATATGGGGGTGGTGGCACTCCTCATAGTCGCACATAATTTTAAAACAAGACAATGATTATCTAGTCTCTCAGTCAAGGTTTAGTTACAACTCTGGACTAATGCAAGATGGAAAGCAATGGATTGACATTGACTATTGATTTATATATTGAATTTAAAATGTTGATTAGCTGGGCATACTGGGCAATATGGATGCACATCTCAGTAAATAATAACCATCAAGTATTCAGCCAAGCCATAGTATAAATAGTATTTTATATTTGAAAATGTATAAAAGGAAATCTGGGGGAGCCAGTTTGAATGGGCCTGATAAAATTATAAATCTATAATTTACAGGTGCTATGCTTAGGTTTGTCTAGCAAGTCTAGAAGAGGTTTCCATTCAGGCTTATTAGAGAGACAGCTGTCAAATGGGAAAAATATTACCAGGAGCTGGCTTTCATACTCAATCAAAAACAACGCTGTGTATTGTTTTTGCTGTAAGATATTTTCTACAAAAGACTACAAAATAATAAAGGAAGGCGTGAATGACTGGTCAAATATCAACACCATTCTGAAACACCATGAGGATAGTCCTGAACACACAAACAATATGATTAAGTGGAGAGAACTTGATCTGTGCCTAAGTCAGAGACATTCCATTCTTAATGTAATAAAAGTCAATAATGTAATAACTTACCAATAATGTAATACGTTCTTACATTATTGGCTGGCTATTACATTATTGGCTGGGTTAATAAAAAAATATTAAAATTGTAATAATTGGAGCCAATAATGTAATAATATACTTATATCACTGTGTGTTTTATTTATAAGTGTCAGACTTCCATAACACTTACTCTTACTGTTGCTTCTTTCAAATAGCTGCTCAAAAACCTGACCAATCCTGACCCCTGAATCTTAACTCTGAGAAAACTCTCTCTCTCTCTCGGAATTAAGACTATTTATTTGTTTGTAGACTTATCTCCAGCCTTGCCTTCTACTCCTTAACCATTTGAGTACCAAATGAAGTGCGAGCACACATCTTTGCAAACCCAGACATTTACTCTTATGTCATATAATATGAAATCTAAACCTCTTTAATGATGCTTTGTCCTCGAATACAAAGACCACCATTTATTTTCATGAAAAAATGTCATCTTTAATTAAACATACTGTTTCAACCACACTATTATAGCTATTCAGCCCCCCCCCCCCCCTCTCTCTCTCTGTGTGTACTGTATACTTTATACCAAACCTGACTCCTGAAAGGTTACATAAAAATGTATTACCAAATCAGAATGCTTGCCCTATATACATACCTGGCTATTTGAATACAGCCATTACAAGCTCGACAAAGAATCTAAAACTGAAGAAAATTATATCTACAGTTCATTCTTGAAAACGTGTATTTTCTTTTGCAGTACTGCCCAGTCCGGGACCGGTCGTCAGCCCCGCTCCAGTGCCGGAGCAGTCCACTCCACCAGTGCCCAGTCCGGGACCGGTCGTCAGCCCCGCTCCAGTGTCGGAGCAGTCCGCTCCACCGGTGTCCAGTCCGGGACCGGTCGTCAGCCCCTCTCCAGTGTCGGAGTAGTCCGCTCCACCGGTGCCCAGTCCGGGACCGGTCGCCACACCAGGGTCCAGACAGAACTTGGTGCCTCGCGGGACTCCTGAGGGGGGGTCTACCATGCCAGGGTCCAGACAGGACCGGGCGTGCAACGCCATGGTGAGGGAGGAGCTGCCACCAGAGCCTGCGTCACGCCCGACGCCAGAGCCCCCACCAACGACCTCCCCAGTACTCTGCCCTGCCCCCCTTCCCCCCCTTGTGTTTTGTATTTTGTTGGGAGGGGAATATCGCGGTCGGGAGCCCACAACTTAGGGGGGGTACTGTCAGGCCCTGACTAAGGCCAGGTCTCAACACCTCTCATCACTCTGGCTCCCCCTAGTGGGAGTTGGATGGCCACAGTCAGGACCTGACAATAGTTCCGGGTATTTCTTTTCTGTTGGTCTTATCCCCAATTAGAGGCAGCTGTCTTGAGTTGTCTCTAATTGGGGATTCTATTTGAGTTCAGTTGTTTCACCTGTGTTTGTGGGTATTTGTGTGTGTTCCTTTTTGTGCACGCCAGTTCATGGTCGCTGTCTCGCCTTTGTTACTTCACTGGAATAAAGGAATATATTCTCACCACAGCTCTGCGCTTCGGGTCCTGTCTCATAGCGATCGTGACAATATGTATTCACCCCCTTTGCTATGAATCTCACGCAGGTGAGATTTCACATGATCTGTCACATGATCTCAGTATATATAACTGTGTGCAACACCGCTAAGCAAGGGGCACCACCAAGCAAGCGGCACCATGAAGACCAAGGAGCTATCCAAACAGGTCAGGGGCAAAGTTGTGGAGAAGTACATACTAGGGTTGGGTTATAAAAAAAGATCCGAAATTTTGAACATCCTATAGAGCACCATTAAATCTATTATTAAAAAAATTGAAAGAATATGGCACCACAAAAAACCTGCCAAGAGAGGGCCGCCCACCAAAACTCACAGACCAGGCAAGGAGGGCATTAATGAGAGAGGCAACAAAGAGACCAAAGATAACCCTGAAGCGGAGATTGGAGTATCTGTCCATAGGACCACTTTAAGCCGTACACTCCACAGAGCTGGGCTTTACGGAAGAGTGGCCAGAAAAAAGCCATTGCTTAAAGAAAACAATAAGCAAACACATTTGTTGTTCGCCAGAAGGCATGTGGGAGACTCCCCAAACATATGGAAGAAGGTACTCTGGTCAGATGAGACTAAAATTGAGCTTTTTGGCCATCAAGGAAAAGGCTATGTCTGGCACAAACCCAACACCGCTCATCACTGGGGGCGGCAGGTAGTCTAGTGGTTAGGGCGTTGGGCCAGTAGCCGAAAGGTTGCTGTATTGAATCCCCGAGCTGACAAGGTAAAAATCTGTCGTTCTGCCCCTGTACAAGGCAGTTAACCCACTGTACACCGGTAGGCCGTCATTGTAAATAAGAATTTGTTCTTAACTGACTTGCCTAGTAAAATAAAAATCACCCCAAGAACACCATCCCCACAGTGAACATGGTGGTGGCAGCATCATGCAGTGGGGATGTTTTTCATCGGCAGGGACTGAGAAACTGGTCAGGAATGATGGATGGCGCTAAATACAGGGAAATTCTTGAGGGGAAACCTGTTTCAGTCTTCCAGAGATTTGAGACTGGGACAGAGGTTCACCTTCCAGCAGGACAATGACCCTAAACATACTGCTAAAGCAACACTTTAAGGGGAAACATTTGGAATGGCCTAGTCAAAGCCCAGACCTCAATTCATTTGAGAATCTGTGGTATGACTTAAAGATTGCTGTACACCAGCAGAACCCATCAAACTTGAAGGAGCTGGAGCAGTTTTGCCTTGAAGAATGGGCAAAAATCCCAGTGGTTAGATGTGCCAAGCTTATAGAGACACACCCCAAGTGACTTGCACCTGTAATTGCTGCAAAAGGTGGCTGTACAAAGTACTGTTTCTTTGTCTTGTTTCTTGTTTGTTTCACAATAAAAAATATTTTTCATCTTCAAAGTGGTAGGCATGTGTCAGGCTCTGGCCATAGAGAAGCCTATTTGCTTCTCTAGGTAACCATGGTCAGAGTCTGACAGGTCTTTTCGTTCTCTTTCTGGTGGTGGTTTGTGTGGGATCCCTAATTAGAGGCAGCTGTAGCGCATCGTCTCTAATTAGAGATCCTACATAGGTTTGTAGATTTTCACACTGGTTTGTGGGTCGTTATCATTATATTGTTATATGTCGCAGTCACAGTGAATGTAAGTGTGCCTTTGTTACGTCCGTTCATTTCGTGTTTGTTTTGTGAACGTGACGTTTTGTACATTCGTGTGGTTGTTTGTTGTTAGTTCGTTCATTTTTTTAAACTTATATTACATAGTAAAATAAAGTAAGAAAATGTCGAACTACTATCCCTGCGCTGCGCCTTGGTCATTCTCACACCCACATCGTGAAAGAACGACCCACCACTACCAGACCAAGCAGGGTAACTGGGGAGAGACGGAGAGAGAGGAGGTGCCGCCGCGTTATGCGCGACGCGCGAGACGGGGAAACGCCCGCAAACAACCCTAAGAAAATTTCGGGGGGGGGCTATGGGGGTGGTCTGGCCGTGAAAAGACGAGCCAGTACCACTCCCCATATGGAGCATGGAGAGGCCGAAGTATAGATGGGGGGCTCAGAGCAAGGTGGAGGAGGAGTATCTGGAGGAGCATTTTGGAGAGGTTCTGGAGGAATTGTTGGAGATAGAGGAAGAGGTCGAGAGGGAGATGGCGGAGTGGTCCAGTCCAGGTCCGGTCGTCTACTCCACTCCCAGGCCGGAGCAGTCCGCTCCACAGGTACCCAGTCCGGGTTCGGTTGTCTACTCCACCTCCCTGCCAGAGCAATCCACTCCTCCGGTGCCCAGTCTGGGTCCGATCGTCTACTCCAACCCCATGCCAGAGCAGTCCGCTCCACCGGTGCCTAGTCCGGGTCCGGTGGTCGTCTCCACTCCCATGCCAGAGCAATCCGCTTCACCGATGTCCAGTCCGGGTCCGGACCTCTGCCCTACTCCCCGCACCCGACCTCCAGTGCGTGCGCCTAGCCAGGTGCTTCCTGTGCCAGCTCCACGCATCCGACCTCCGGTGCGCCTCCCCAATCCTCCAGCAAAGGTCCGTAGCCCGGAACCTCCAGCGAAGGTCCGCAGCCCGAAGCCTACAGCAAAGGTCCGCAGCCCGGAACCTCCAGCGAAGGTCCGCAGCCCGAAGCCTACAGCGAAGGTCCGCAGCCCGGAACCTCCAGCGAAGGTCCGCAGCCCGGAACCTCCAGTGAAGGTCCGCAGCCCGGAACCTCCAGCGAAGGTCCGCAGCCCACAACCTCCAGCGAAGGTCCGCAGCCCGCAACCTCCAGCGAAGGTCCGCAGCCCTCAACCTCCAGCGAAGGTCCGCAGCCCACAACCTCCAGCGAAGGTCCGCAGCCCGGAACCTCCAGCGAAGGTCCGCAGCCCGAAGCCTACAGTGAAGGTCCGCAGCCCGGAACCTCCAGCGAAGGTCCGCAGCCCGGAACCTCCAGCCGTCTGCTCCGCTCCAGGGCCAAAGCAGGCCGCTCCACCGGTACCCATTCTGGGTTCAGCCGTCTGCTCCGCTCCTGAGCCAGAGCAGTCCGCTCCACCGGTGCCCAATCCGGGTCCAGCCGTCTGCTCCGCTCCAGTGCCAGAGCAGTCTGCTCCACCGGTGCCCATTCCGGGTCCAGCCGTCTGCTCCGCTCCAGGGCCAGAGGAGGCCGCTCCACCGGTACCCATTCCGGGTTCAGCCGTCTGCTCCGCTCCTGAGCCAGAGCAGTCCGCTCCACCGGTGCCCAATCCGGGTCCAGCCGTCTGCTCCGCTCCAGTGCCAGAGCAGTCCTCTCCACCGGTACCCAGTCCGGGTCCAGCCGTCTGCTCCGCTCCAGTGCCAGAGCAGTCCACCCTACCGGTGCCCATTCCGGGTCCAGCCGTCTGCTCCGCTCCAGAGCAGTCCGCTCCACCGGTGCCCAGTCCGGGCCCGGTTGTTTTCCTCGCTCCATGGCCGGAGCAGTTTACTCCACCGGTGCCCAGTCCAGGCCCGGTTGTTTTCCACGCTCCTGAGCCGGAGCCGTTTACCCCACCGGTGCCCAGTCCGGGCCCGGTTAATGGTCCCGCTCCATGGCAGGATCCGTTGGCCCCACCGGTGCCCAGTCCGGGTCCGGTTGTTTTCCCCGCTCCATGGCCGGAGCCTTTTGCCCCACCGGTACCCAGTCCGGGCCCGGTTATAAAGAAGGGGCATGGGAGAAAACTGTCCACTTTGCCGGAGCCAGAGCCGCCCCCGATGGACTAGTCTTCCCTCCCTTTAACCCCCCCTTGTATTTGTGGTTTTTCTTTGGCGTCCGGGAGTCCGCGCCTTGGGGGGGGGGGGGGGGGGGGTACTGTCAGGCTCTGGCCATAGAGAAGCCTATTTGCTTCTCTAGATAACCATGGTCAGAGTCTGACAGGTCTTTTCGTTCTCTTTCTGGTGGTGGTTTGTGTGGGATCCCTAATTAGAGGCAGCTGTAATTAGAGATCCTACATAGGTTTGTAGATTTTCACACTGGTTTGTGGGTCGTTATCGTTATATGTCGCAGTCACGACAGTGTGCCTTTGTTACGTCCGTTCATTTCGTGTTTGTTTTGTGAACGTGACGTTTTGTACATTCGTGTGGTTGTTTGTTGTTAGTTCGTTCATTTTTGTAAACTTATATTACATAGTAAAATAAAGTAAGAAAATGTCGAACTACTATACCTGTGCTGCGCCTTGGTCATTCCCACACCCACATCGTGACAGCATGTTGTTTAAATCAAATGATACAAACCCCCCCCAAAATCAATTTTAATTCCAGGTTGTAAGGCAACAAAATAGGAAAAATGCCAAGAGGGATGAATACTTTCGCAAGCCACTGTAGGCTTATGTTTACATTGTATAGCCAAAGTTAATCACACAGCTGACTGTAGGGTTGTCTGGGCAACTCTATGTTTGAGTTTTGTTGGTCCCCAATAAGACGCAGATGCCATACGTTGTCTCTAATTGGGGATCCTATTTAAGTTCATTATTGTGCCCACCTGTGTGTGGTTCTTTGTTTGTGCATGTCGCACATCAGTTCCTGGTTTCGTTCTCGCTTTTGTTTTGTTGTTTTTGGTCACACATAAAAGGAATGTATTCACTCTACTGCTCAGCGCCTCAGGTCCAATCTAAAAACCATGACATACCTTTTATATTTATGATAATGTCAATATTCACTTATCTTAAGATTATATAGAAAATGTTATATTCAATAAATATTGTTTGTTTATACCTCATTCTGTTCTGTATAAGTCTACTTAATCTTAGACCGACAGATGGAGCAAACTGTTTTAAAGGAGGGAGGATTGTAGTGGGAGCACTTAGGTGTCAAGTGTGACTGTGTGGCAATGGCAAATGGGTTACATGGCTCACGGGTCAGGTAGGAGGGCCCCTTAGCAGAATTTTGCTTAGGGCCCCATGGAGGTCAGGACCGGCTCTGCTTGTCACCATCCCTAACCCTGTCACTATCCCCAACCCTGTCACCATCACTAACCCTGTCACTATCCCTAACCCTGTCACCATCCCTAACCCTGTCACCATCACTAACCCTGTCACCATCCCTAACCCTGTCACCATCCCTAACCCTTTCACTATTCCTAACCCAGTCACTAACCATAACCCTGTAGATCAATAGTTCATTCCTAACCCTGTCACTATATCTAACCCTGTAGATCAATGGTTCATCCTATCACTATCCCTGACTATGTAGCTCTGGGCAAACTGTCCATGCACTACCAGACAGATACAGCAGGATAGGAAGAATGAATTATTCCCCCCATAGTAATTGTTCCAGTCTGTTCCGCCAGCCCAGATTGTGGTATTTTGCTTCTCTGTTGGAGCTCTCTGTGTTTTTATTTCTCTCTCTCTATCTCTCTCTCTCTCTCTCTCTGTCTCTCTCTACTTCTCTCTCCCTCTCTCTCTCTCTCTCTCTCTCGCTCTCTCTTTCTTTTTCCTTCTCTTGCTTTCTCCTTCCTTCTCTCTCTCTCGCCCTCCCCCCCTCTCTGTGTGTGTGTGTGTGTGTCTCTCTCTCTACTCCATTACTGCAATATGGCAGCCTCCATTTCATTGTCAGTCTGGAAAACTCGGATCTGCTGTGCTCTGACTCGTCTTATTGTGTCGACGAGAGCTCGCTGACTGGCTCCCCGTCGGAAAGGTATGATCATCCATCAAGGATAAAACATTACAGCACACCCATGTGTCCAGGAAGACCCGCTCAGCCTCAGAATGGAAGATAAGAGAGGCGACTGGATAAGAGATAGGCATATGTGGTAGAGAATTGACTTCCCCTATCAGAATCAAACACTTATGGAAAATGCATTTTGTATTTGTCAGGGTTGAAATGGGTTTTGATTAGGAGTTGTAGATTTGTTTTCGGAGGCCAGGAGGCGCGCCAGGCGTGTAAGAATACATATTACTTCTCATTCGTATTCCCTCGCTGTCCCTGTATTGTCCCTTTAAGGAAATACAGTCACTGTTGATTGAGAGTGCCCCTTTAAGTGGTGATTCCAACAACAACAACCAACCTCCTCTAGCAGGAAGAAAGCCCTTAACCACCAGAACCACAAGGGAACAGGAGGAAGGGAATGTGTGGTCATACGTCTCAGGCTGTTAGTGCTGGAGGGCTCCATGTGTCCCCCAGAAAACCCATTGAGTGATTTCACCTCATATCAACTGCTACTAATTACAACCTATATAAAAACTCATCCATTCAGCCATGACTTGGGTCATAAATTCAAAACCACCTAATCTGGACAAAGGACAAAGAGAATGTGTCAGTTGGATTGGGATTTGAATATGTGAAGTTGTTCCTTATAATGAGGTCACTGTCTCAGAAGCGACTTGTATCAATCGCTGACTTATCCTTTGTATCCTTTGAACTTCACAGCCTCACAGATGTTTCACTGTGCTTTGACAGTTCTGCACTGCATCAACACTGGCACCCGAGAAATTCCTAATATTTGCTCATTACAGAAATAAATTCAGAGGCCCACACAGCTGGTCTCCGTAAACATATTTCAGTAGCTAATTCAAAGAAGGCCAGCGCTGAAACATGTAAACAGCACTAAGTATTCGTTTTGAAGCCCAGTGTTTACGCTGCTCAGTTTGTTAGCATAGCTACTTGGAGAGCTAGTCTCCTCCTGGGATGTTAAAGAAGCCTGCCTTCACAGTGCTCCACGGCAAGGAGGGTAGAGCAGGGTCGAACACTCTCAAGGCTGCATTATCGTTCCCACTCAAACTCTTTAAAATGTCATTTTTTACAAATTACACCTTCTCTCACCCTAATTCTCCCTTTTAATGCCTTTTTTCCCTTCAAGAATTGCCAAGCCGAGACGTAACAGTGGTCTTTGAAGTGCAGGGGAGTGGCCATCTTCCGTAAATGAGTCAGAGATTAACTACTCTATTGCTACCTATACATATACTTATACAAATGCAGTTCTACTCCATTTTAGAGGGTGAAAGGATACAGGCGGCTGTGTACTGGTTGGTATAAGGAGGGCCAATTTAATTTAATTTCCTTTTATTTCAAGCCATTGACATTTATTTCAAGCCATTGACATTTATTTCAAGCCATTGACATTTATTTCAAGCCATTGACATTTCAGTTGGACCTGCCCATTGTCTGTCACTCACAGTCCTTTCACAGTGTGAGTTGTAACTTCCGACCTTTTGTACCATCCACACTAACAACAGGTGAAGGAAGGATTCCATTCCTGTAGGTTCTTTGTATTCTTCTGCATTGTACAACCGTATTCCAGCTGTTCTACAATTCACTCCACCCAGAGTTAGGGCCAACTTGTATCATCCAGACGTCCCTTGTGCTGTTCACCCAGTACGGAATGTAAATAACGTAAACAACATGTTTCTTGGATGGCCTCCTCCAGCACACCAAATCAAAACTCTGTTTTGAAATGAAAGCAGGTTTTATGTCTGTTTACCTGAAAATAAACCTGAAGGAAAACAATGAAAATATCATGAAAATACTGTGAAAGGTGCCATACAATGCTCTGTAAGGTATTCTCGAGATGAGCAGTTTACACAACATACAAGAAAAATGTGCAAAGGCCTCAGGCCACTAAACCACTAGACAAGAGCAATTCTTGAAAGTCCAATTTGATAATAATATAATATAATTGTCAGACTCTGGCCATAGAGAAGCCTATTGCTTCTCTATAATATTCTATGGTCAGAGTCTGGCAGTTCTCTATGTTCTATCTCTGTGTGGTGTTGTGTGTAGGATCCCTAATTAGAGGCAGCTGCTATGCATTGTCTCTAATTAGGGATCCTACTTACAGTGGGGAGAACAAGTATTTGATACACTGCCGATTTTGCAGGTTTTCCCACTTACAAAGTATTTAGAAGTCTCTAATTTTTATCATAGGTACTCTTCAACTGTGAGTGACGGAATCTAAAACAAAAATCCAGAAAATCACATTGTATGATTTTTAAGTAATTAATTTGCATTTTATTGCATGAAATAAGTATTTGATACATCAGAAAAGCAAAACTTAATATTTGGTACAGAAACCTTTGTTTGCAATTACAGAGATCATACGTTTCCTGTAGTTCTTGACCAGGTTTGCACACACTGCAGCAGGGATTTTGGCCCACTCCTCCATACCTTCTCCAGATCCTTCAGGTTTCGGGGCTGTCGCTTTGCAATACGGACTTTCAGCTCCCTCCAAAGATTTTCTATTGGGTTCAGGTCTGGAGACTGGCTAAGCCACTCCAGGACGTTGAGATGCTTCTTACGGAGCCACTCCTTAGTTGTCCTGGCTGTGTGTTTCGGGTCGTTGTCATGCTGGAAGACCCAGCCACGACCCATCCACGACCCATCTTCAATGCTCTTACTGAGGGAAGGAGGTTGTTGGCCAAGATCTCGCGATACATGGCCCCATCCATCCTCGCCTCAATACGGTGCAGTCGTCCTGTCCCCTTTGCAGAAAAGCATCCCCAAAAAATGATGTTTCCACCTCCATGCTTCACGGTTGGGATGGTGTTCTTGGTGTTGTACTCATCCTTCTTCTTCCTCCAAACACGGCGAGTGGAGTTTAGACCAAAAAGCTCTATTTTTGTCTCATCAGACCACATGACCTTCTCCCATTCCTCCTCTGGATCATCCAGATGGTCATTGGCAAACTTCAGACGGGCCTGGACATGCGCTGGCTTGAGCAGGGGGACCTTGCGTGTGCTGCAGGATTTTAATCCATGACGGCGTAGTGTGTTACTAATGGTTTTCTTTGAGACTGTGGTCCCAGCTCTCTTCAGGTCATTGACCAGGTCCTGCCGTGTAATTCTGGGCTGATCCCTCACCTTCCTCATGATCATTGATGCCCCACGAGGTGAGATCTTGCATGGTGCCCCAGACCAAGGGAGATTGACCGTCATCTTGAACTTCTTCCATTTTCTAATAATTGCGCCAACAGTTGTTGCCTTCTCACCAAGCTGCTTGCCTATTGTCCTATAGCCCATCCCATCCTTGTGCAGGTCTACAATTTTATCCCTGATGTCCTTACACAGCTCTCTGGTCTTGGCCATTGTGGAGAGGTTGGAATCTGTTTGATTGAGTGTGTGGACAGGTGTCTTTTATACAGGTAACGAGTTCAAACAGGTGCAGTTAATACAGGTAATGAGTGGAGAACAGGAGGGCATCTTAAAGAAAAACTAACAGGTCTGTGAGAGCCATAATTCTTACTGGTTGGTGGGTGATCAAATACTCATGCAATAAAATGCAAATTAATTATTTAAAAATCATACAATGTGATTTTCTGGATTTTTGTTTTAGATTCTGTCTCTCACAGTTGAAGTGTACCTATGATAATAATTACAGACCTCTACATGCTTTGTAAGTAGGAAACACTGCCGATCTTGTTCTCCCCACTGTATATGTGTATGTCCCACTCCATAGGCGTGGTTCATTGTCTATATGTCCGTATCAAAGTAAGTGTGTTTTCCTTTGTTATAGTATTTGTTGTTATTTTATGTAGTTCACATCCAGTATAGTTTAATTACTTAAATAAATTATGTCGAACTATCGCTGTGCTGCGCCTTGGTCTCTATACACACCCGAGCGTGACAGAATGAACCACCACCTGACCAAGCAGCGTAATTTGGGAGAAAAGAGGACAGCGTTGTAATCGGGGAACAAGAGGTAAAGGAGCCCTTAGGCAACCCCAAGAACATTTCAGGGGGGGGGGGGGGGGGGCTATGGGAGTGGTCTGGCCGCGAAGAAGACGCGCAAGTACCACTCCCCATATGGAATATGGAGAAACCGGAGTACTATTGGGGGGTGCAAAGTAAGGAGGAAGAGGAGTATTTAGAGGCATACTATGGAGGAATATTAGAGGAGATGAGGCAAATAGAGGAAGAAGCCGAGAAGGAGATGACGAAGTGGCTCAGTCCGGGTCCGGCCGTCTGCTACACTCCAGTGCCAGAGCAGTCCGCTCCACCGGTGCCGGCTCCATGCACCAGGCCTCCTGTACGTCTCTCCAGTCCGGTAAGCCCAGAACAGGCTCCCCGCACTCGCCCTGAAGTGCGTGTCACCAGTCTGGTGCCATCTGTGCCGGCTCCACGCACCAGGCCTCCTGTACGTCTCTCCAGTCCGGTAAACCCAGTACCGGCTCCCCTCACTCGCCCTGAAGTGCGTGTCACCAGTCCGGTGCCATCTGTGCCGGCTCCACGCACCAGGCCTTCAGTGCGTCTCTCCAGTCCGGTATGTTCCATGCCGGCTCCCCGCACTCGCCCTGAAGTGCGTGTCACCAGTCCGGTGCCACCTGTGCCGGCTCCACGCACCAGGCCTCCAGTGCGTCTCTCCAGTCCGGTATGTTCCATGCCGGCTCCCCGCACTCGCCCTGTAGTGCGTGTCACCAGTCCGGTGCCACCTGTGCCGGCTCCACGCACCAGGCCTCCAGTGCGTCTCTCCAGTCCGGTATGTTCCATGCCGGCTCCCCGCACTCGCCCTGTAGTGCGTGTCACCAGTCCGGTGCCACCTGTGCCGGCTCCACGCACCAGGCCTCCAGTGCGTCTCTCCAGTCCGGTATGTTCCATGCAGGCTCCCCGCACTCGCCCTGAAGTGCGTGTCACCAGTCCGGTGCCACCTGTGCCGGCTCCACGCACCAGGCCTCCAGTGCGTCTCTCCAGTCCGGTATGTTCCATGCCGGCTCCCCGCACTCGCCCTGAAGTGCGTGTCACCAGTCCGGTGCCACCTGTGCCGGCTCCACGCACCAGGCCTCCAGTGCGCCTCTCCAGTCCGGTACATCCAGTGCCGGCTCCACGCATCCGACCGCCGCTGCGCCTCCCCAGTCCGGTACGTCCAGTGCCGGCTCCCCGCACCCGACCTCCAGTGCGTGCGCCCAGCCAGGTGCCTCCAGTGCCGGCTCCACGCACCCGACCGCCGGTGCGCCTCCCCAGTCCGGTATGTCCAGTGCCGGCTCCCCGCACCCGACCTCCAGTACGTGCGCCCAGCCAGGTGACTCCAGCAACGGCCCACAGTCTGTTGTCGCCAGCGACGGCCGACAGCCCGGGGTCGCCAGCGACGGCCGACAGCCCAGAGCCTCCAGTGATGGTCCACAGCCCGGAGCCTCCCGTGATGGTCCACAGCCCGGAGCCTCCCGTGATGGTCCACAGCCCGGAGCCTCCAGTGATGGTCCACAGCCCGGAGCCTCCCGTGAGGGTCCACAGCCCGGAGCCTCCCGTGAGGGTCCACAGCCCGGAGCCTCCCGTGAGGGTCCACAGCCCGGAGCCTCCCGTGAGGGTCCACAGCCAGGAGCCTCCCGTGATGGTCCACAGCCCAGAGCCTCCCGTGATGATCCACAGCCCGGAGCCTCCCGTGATGGTCCACAGCCCGGAGCCTCCCGTGATGGTCCACAGTCCGGAGCCTCCCGTGATAGTCCACAGGCCGGAGTCGCCTGCCACACCGGTGGCCAGTCCTGGCTCGGTTATTTGCCCCGCTCCATGGCCTGAGTCTTTTGCCCCACCGGTGCCATTTCCAGGACCGGTTGTCTACCCCTTTAAATGGCCGGAGTCGCCTGCCACACCGGTGCCCAGTCCTGGCCTGGTTATTTGCCCCGCTCCATGGCCTGAGTCTTTTGCCCCACCGGTGCCATTTACAGGACCAGTTGTCTACCCCTTTAAATGGCCGGAGTCGCCTGCCACACCGGTGCCTAGTCCTGGCCCGGTTATCTGCCCCGCTCCATGGCCGGAGTCGTTCGCCACACCGGTGCCCAGTCCGGGCCCGGTCAACAGAGAAGAACTAAGGAGGAAGCTATCCACTTCGCCGGGGCCAGCGATAGTGATAGTTTTTGTTGTTTTTCCCTCCCTAACCCTCCTCTCATGTAATTGTGTTTGGTTTCTTGTGGCCGGGAGTCCGCGCCTTTGAGGGGGGGGTACTGTCAGGCTCTGGCCATAGAGAAGCCTATTGCTTCTCTATAATATTCTATGGTCAGAGTCTGGCAGTTCTATATGTTCTATCTCTGTGTGGTGTTGTGTGTAGGATCCCTAATTAGAGGCAGCTGCTATGCATTGTCTCTAATTAGGGATCCTACTTATATGTGTATGTCCCACTCCATAGGCGTGGTTCATCCTGCTGTTACAAGTGTGTTAAATCACCATGCTCTACCAATTGAACTACAAAGGACCATGACTACAACCTAGAACTAGATGTTGTGAGTCACAGTCAACAACATTTATTTTCAATTCAGTCATTGAATTTCAAATCATTACCTAAATTGACCCGAACCCATATGGAATTGACTCGTTGGCTTGACTGAACTAGTTAAAGGTCTGTCTCGTCCTCTGCTCTGTCTCCATCTGTGGTTTCCAGAGGTCAGGTTTTACAGATGGCCCAGGTTTGATGCTGCAGTATTTCAGTAGAACACTGTCTGAAACCGACCGCTCTACTTCAAAGAAGGAGTCATTAGATTAATTCTCACCTGCAAAAGAGCTGTGAGAGAGAGAGATGGAGAGAGAAAGGGAGGGAGGGAGGGAGGGAGGGAGGGAGGGAGAGAGAGAGCTAGAAACTGCTGACATGTGTGAGGTGAGGTGTGCCAGGTCTTAAAATATGTCTTTGTAAGCACATGTATCATGGGGCGTCTCGGTGTACTTTGGTTCCTGCTGAAGTAAGTACAGTGGGGAGAACAAGTATTTGATACACTGCCGATTTTGCAGGTTTTCCCACTTACAAAGCATGTAGAAGTCTGTAATTTTTATCATAGGTACTCTTCAACTGTGAGTGACGGAATCTAAAACAAAAATCCAGAAAATCACATTGTATGATTTTTAAGTAATTAATTTGCATTTTATTGCATGAAATAAGTATTTGATACATCAGAAAAGCAGAACTTAATATTTGGTACAGAAACCTTTGTTTGCAATTACAGAGATCATACGTTTCCTGTAGTTCTTGACCAGGTTTGCACACACTGCAGCAGGGATTTTGGCCCACTCCTCCATACAGACCTTCTCCAGATCCTTCAGGTTTCGGGGCTGTCGCTTTGCAATATGGACTTTCAGCTCCCTCCAAAGGTTTTCTATTGGGTTCAGGTCTGGAGACTGGCTAAGCCACTCCAGGGCCTTGAGATGCTTCTTACGGAGCCACTCCTTAGTTGTCCTGGCTGTGTGTTTCGGGTCGTTGTCATGCTGGAAGACCCAGCCACGACCCATCTTCAATGCTCTTACTGAGGGAAGGAGGTTGTTGGCCAAGATCTCACGATACATGGCCCCATCCATCCTCGCCTCAATACGGTGCAGTCGTCCTGTCCCCTTTGCAGAAAAGCATCCCCAAAGAATGATGTTTCCACCTCCATGCTTCACGGTTGGGATGGTGTTCTTGGGGTTGTACTCATCCTTCTTCTTCCTCCAAACACGGCGAGTGGAGTTTAGACCAAAAAGCTATTTTTGTCTCATCAGACCACATGACCTTCTCCCATTCCTCCTCTGGATCATCCAGATGGTCATTGGCAAACTTCAGACGGGCCTGGACATGCGCTGGCTTGAGCAGGGGGACCTTGTGTGCGCTGCAGGATTTTAATCCATGACGGCGTAGTGTGTTACTAATGGTTTTCTTTGAGACTGTGGTCCCAGCTCTCTTCAGGTCATTGACCAGGTCCTGCCGTGTAGTTCTGGGCTGATCCCTCACCTTCCTCATGATCATTGATTCCCCACGAGGTGAGATCTTGCATGGTGCCCCAGACCGAGGGAGCTTGACCATCATCTTGAACTTCTTCAATTTTCTAATAATTGTGCCAACAGTTGTTGCCTTCTCACCAAGCTGCTTGCCTATTGTCCTGTAGCCCATCCCAGCCTTGTGCAGGTCTACAGTTTTATCCCTGATGTCCTTACACAGCTCTCTGGTCTTGGCCATTGTGGAGAGGTTGGAGTCTGTTTGATTGAGTGTGTGGACAGGTGTCTTTTATACAGGTAACGAGTTCAAACAGGTGCAGTTAATACAGGTAATGAGTGGAGAACAGGAGGGCTTCTTAAAGAAAAACTAACAGGTCTGTGAGAGCCGGAATTCTTACTGGTTGGTAGGTGATCAAATACTTATGTCATGCAATAAAATGCTAATTAATTATTTAAAAATCATACAATGTGATTTTCTGGATTTTTGTTTTAGATTCCGTCTCTCACAGTTGAAGTGTACCTATGATAAAAATTACAGACCTCTACATGCTTTGTAAGTAGGAAAACCTCTAAAATCGGCAGTGTATCAAATATTTGTTCTCCCCACTGTATGTGCTGTGCACTGGCAGGTGAGTTTGCTCTATGAGGCGATGCGCTGCCATCTTCACCCCTGAGTGGAAGCCAGGTACACAGCAGCTGTTTGTTTTACAGGTCCAAGCGTACGACACACACACTCCCCCGCGCAACACACACACACACAGAGACATGAATGCACAATCCCAACCCCCCCCCCCCCCCCACCAAACACACACAAATGCTTTAACTCTTACATTTGTAGTGAATTGCAATGGAATGAATATCACCCCCACTGTACAACCTCTAAGAAAACGGGACAACTGATCGTGCATAATCCCCTACTGTACTCACATACGCGGGGAAATCACTCATCATCCACCCCCCTAATGTATGTACTAGTCCTTGTCATCAACACTAAGCTATTTTGGGCCCTGGTCTGTGTTTATGAGTTTATAACCTGGTCCTATAGTGTGTTCTCTACTGGAAGTGAGCATGTTGCCACCCACTGTCAGGCCAGCAACCACATCCATCTGACTCATGGTGCCCTAATCCCCCACACCACCTAATCTGACTCAGAATAATAGGATCTGATTCCGACTGGGATCGCATTAATTCTGGTGCCAATGCATGTAATCCACACCAGTCTCACTGCCATGGGATAAGGTTAGAATTGGCATAATGTCCTTATTATTGTCTTAATTTTAATGTCTTCCAATTGTCTCCAATATCCAAGCTAGCGCTGAAAGACAGTCTTTTGTTTTCTCTATAACAGACCATTGGTGGATAATGAGCTTTCTTTGTGTGTAGGTAGTCGATATGAAACAGTGGTTTAGGTTAGCCCAGCGGATCCTTCACAGTAATTGGTAGCATCTTTGATAGCTATTCCCACATGAAATCCCATCTCTTGTTGTTGGCCTAGATTTGTTTGAGACAGTGACAGTGCAAAATTCCCAGCACAATAATACTCAACCATGTCATCAAAGTCAATATGCTTCCTGTAAAAAAAAAAAGAGTTTCAGAACGGTCCAAACGATTCAGAACGGTCTAAACGATTCAAAAGGGTTCAAATTATAGTCCTTTATTAACCTCCAAAGAGCAAGAGTTAACCTATAGTGCCTAATCTAGTGGTATAATCCTATGGCGGTTCCCTTATGTTTATAGCACAAAGAAACACAGGTTTAAATGGCTTCCATATGCCTAATGAACTCTCCTTACATGCCAGAGATTAGGTATAACCTCTTCATAATCTGGGTGGAAAAATGCTTCCTGAGCCGTAAGCAACAAGCTGGTGTTTACAAACCCAAGCATCTGGAAGGATTGATACGGCCCCTCCTTAACCTTCATGCGCAAATAGATTTTTAAGGCTTTACTTCAGTGCAGTAAACCGGAACAGAAACAGCTTTCAGGGCATCGTGTAGACCCTTCTGTGAAGTTGTATGCTTTCTTCAGTGTGTTGTCAACCCTTCAATCCAACAGTTACATTATTCATGCATCAGTTCTAATAACACACACATGTTAACGTCATCAAATTGTATATGAATAGTAGCCAACACATAACATGTTAATAAGGTGATGGTAATGCTATTGCTTCTTCTATTTCATCCTCAGTTCTTTTAAAACCATTCCTGATATCTCTCTGGTTTCCTGGTTGGACATTTCAAACCCGACGCCACCTTTAAGTCATGAATATAGATCTCCTATTGTGGGTAATTGAGCATGAAGATAGGTCTAGACGCCTTCATTTCTCTACGTCTCGTAGCTGGCCTGGAGAATCATAATATATTTCAGTGTATGGTTCATAGGGCAGGAGAAGCCTTGCTTGAAATGAGACTATAGTATCTCCAAACAGTTACACAGGGTTGATTCTGCAGGTCGCTGCTGACTTTAATTCAAAAGCCATGGCTTTTGAGGTGTATCATTGCTCCAAGGCAGAACTGCAATTGGATTATTCACATATGAATTTAATCCAGTGATTTAACAGGTCACAGATATCCGAACACAGCTACCTGATACTGACTATTCCCGCATATTTTGCTATACTAGAACAACAACAAAAACAGTGCATTTGTGTACATATTGTATCTTGGAAGGCATTTTATTTCTGCTTCAAATAAAAAATCAACTACAATCCTTTCAAAAATGTAAAGGGGGTGATGCATTGTCATGTGAATGGGGTGGGTATAGTGCTGCTGGCATCTCTATTCACGTGTTATGGAATGCATGAACCAGTGGATGGAGCTCTTCCATATTTCTGAGTGCTTGGGTTTTCCTCAATACATGACTGAACAAATTATTAGGTGGGACTATCGGACTGGTTTCAGGCACTATTTTTCCAAGTCCTTATGGGTTACATGCTTTGGGCAGAGGGACAACCCTATGTTCACCTGCTTCGCAACTAATATTCCATGGTCACATAATCAATACCATTGGTTCTATACTCAGAATACTCAGATATTGAGATAGATGCAGAATGGAGGTAAATCTGATATTTTATATGATCACATTTGATATCAATTTAGTATATTATCATACTTATGTTCCTACATTGCTGCACTACTGTCTAAACTCAATCTAAAATAGCTCAATCTTGTCCTAACAATACATTAATTATCAGGATTATTTTAAGGCAACAATCTCTGATCCCCTGAGATCTAGCCAACATGTGAAATAATCTTCCAGCATCAAATAGAGCTACAACAGTATTTAGTTTCCTTGGCCAATTAGGATGATGTATACAACAGAGTTCTGTCTTGTTGATCAACAGGAAGAACTCACCATGCAAATATTTGGAATGTGCACAAACCTTGGTTTATGAGGACAACACATGTTACTCTAAGATGATTCATTGTCTGGGGACAAGGCTTTGAAAATCCACTGGAAACTCTTTTACATCCTAACATGGGTGCAGGAATACATGTTTGTATACAGTTCCAAAAGCCTCTACATTAAAATACTACAATTACATTCACCAAGGTGGTATGCTACTATTGCTGGGAGTGAATAAATTAATAAGCTACCGTTTACTTGTATTGCCCAAAAAAAAAATCCATTCAGCAATGTTACAAAGGCCTACAACAAAACTTGACAATTAAATAATATCCTTAGCATATTTATAGCCTAAAATATTATTTTATGAAAAGATGAATAGATTGAATGCATACTACATTTAAGACATTCTATGGAAAAGGTCATCTCCCCATTTTGTAAACTACTGGCTGTCACTCACTGGCTATACGTTTTCTTTATTTGCTACGTAACGAACATGCTAAATTCATTTGCAGATTGCACAGGTAAAAATGTAAGCGTTTCACTGATCCAATCACCAATCCATAGTTTAGATTTTGCCAACATATAGCCTAGCCTACAATCCTGAATTCCGCATGACTCCACGCCCTGTTTTCCGGGGACCCACATAGAATTCCAGCCCTTCCACGCTGCTATTACGTTCCGTACGCGAGCAGAAGCTGGCTGCGGTGTCGTTTTCTCCGATCAGTCGGACCTTAATCAATCTTTTCAACTGTCCTTGTTCTCGGGTTTTACGCATTTGATTGCAATGGCTTGGATTCCACAATTATTTGGAACGAATTGGCTCTGAAGCAATGGATTGACTTCAGTTTTCCTTCAACCCCTCCACCAAGTTGAGAAAACAGTCTAACCTGCGGTCTCCCATACTTCGAGCTCACGAACCAGCTACATGTTTCATCCGGACAGTTTCAAAAGTAGGTCGTTCCGGATGTTTTTAAACATTTCGTAGGTGAAACGTTGAACTTCTTCATTTGTCTCTGGAGTGTATCGAAGTAGGTGGCAGAGAATTTTAAACACGGGATTTTCTCCGGGGTTCTTGAAGCCTGCAAACATTTATTTTTGAAAAGTGATGGCGGAGCGGGGAGCACGGTTGCTCCACTCTCTCCTCTGTCTCACCTTTCTTTACCCGGCGACGACCGTGTCAAGACATGCCGACAAAGGTAAGCGTTACATTAGTTAATCATTTGGCAACTTTAATCATTTGTTAGTGTTACAATGTAACATGTTTTTCTGCTTTTGCTGTGATTGTAGAGTAACAGCTCGAGCTAGTAGGTCCTGCAATGCACTACTAGCAACAGCAACCGACATGGAGCATTGACTTGTAGCTTCTAGACCTCTGCAGACTACGCAAGCTAATTAGTCAGCTGCATTTCAGTCAACTAAGGGCCGATGTTATTAAACAATGTGCTTGTTATGAGTACTTTTCAGACCACAACATGAACATATAGGTTGCAAAACAAATGAAATGCGGTTGTTGTCGAGCCGTTTCAAGTGTTTCATTGTATTTATTTGTTTTACCTGGATTTGGCTCCCATGTCACGTTTGTTTCTACGGTCATAATTGTCATGCGTTGCCAGATTTATTTATTATGTATTGATTTAAAATGTGTGTAGATACATGCGTGGAAATATGTCTGTTTATATTTGTCTTGTCTCAAATCGACATTTTGTTGCATTACATTAGGACAGGTTTAGGTTGCTCTCTCTCTTCTCAATACCGTTACAGTCACGTAATTAATTGCGATGGATGGCAAGAACCCGGCTCTACAACCACAAATTAATGACTCTCATTTGGGTTTATTGTCAAGAAATAAGCTAGCATCATCAGTCCGCAAGACTTCTCATTACCTGGGTGTCAATACACGTTAGGCAGATGGATAGGAAGTACACAATTTATAACATTTTTTTTTGTTAATTGGTTACAGTAGAGTAGTTACTGCAATACGCAATTTTTATTCAGTCTCATGGAAGCTAAATATGTTTGTGGTGACTTCAACTTTATAAGCTTGGTTTGGGTGTTTTTCATTGTCCTACGGAATGTTGATCAAATAAACAAGAGGTTACGTCTTGACCCCATGTTTCCTGCTTTATGATAGGGAATCTGATAGCCGATACATTCCAAGGACCATGAGCGACTGCGACAAATTGAATAGTTATAATGAATATTAAATAAACGGCACATGTTGGAGTGCACACAACACATGCCCGCCTGTATCACATGCTAAATCTTAGCAAATTCACACCCCTGATAGCCCTGTAAGAGATGAGACTCATTGTATTTCTTTTCAAGCCCTCTGCTGACTATGTTGAAGACTGGAAAAATAATAAACAGTTGATTTAATACAACAGTCAGTATGATTTTTTTTTGTTGCACGAATCCAGTGAAATGCGAAGTTGTTATTGATGGAAAAAATGCAGTCCAGCTCTCCTTTTTAAAGGGTTGCCTCCGTTAAAAGAATATGTGAAGTGAAGAGGCCTTGGTGGAGAGATGGGCCTCTGCTGGCTGTTGGGCTCTCTTGTGTGAGGAGGCTGATGAAAGAGCCTTTCCTGCATGAAAAGCACTCTGCAGTGGAGGGGAGTGGGGGGGCCCATAGGCTTTGCTGGAGATCAGTACAAAAGGGAGAGATGGGGGTAGGGTGGAATGGACCTGACTGTCTGGAAAGTAATAAAACCAGGAGATTAAGGGGCGCAGGGAGTTCCTTTGGGAGCTCTGATTGATTCCAGAGAATTGGACTGAGACCTACACGCAGGGAGAGAGTCTCAAATTACTAATTGTGGGGTCCCCCTTTCTGAAAATATCTGTTTATTCAAAACACATTTCTCTAAGGTCTTATGTCTTTTTAGAACTAGTCTTTATCTAAGTTGTGGACTAGCTCAAATGAGTTTGAATCTTTTTCTTCATTCCGATCCAGCCACCTCTGGGAACAGGCATACTCGTTTTTTTTTGTTGTCCTACTAAAGAATTTAATCTTCACCCAAACATAGGAGTAGAGTTCTTCAACATGACTGCTATCCTATGCCCCACACCCATAGCTGTTTTTAAAGTTCCTAACGCTCAACTTTGTCTTTGTAAACAGCACCTTTTAGCTGCCTGTCAGAGGAGTGTAAAATCCATTTATGTTCCATCTTATCTCCCTAATCCTGCTGGGAGGGAATTGTGTGCTGATTGTCTCCCTGTGGACAATGCAAATAACTTGGTGAAATGTGTAAACATTTGGCAACCCCCCTCTGCTCCCACAAACCACTATCCAGGGTTGTATTCCCTCTCAGACCACCTCGGCTGCAGGCCTGCAGCAGAGACTTACTTTAAAAACAACATCCATTTTCTGTGGTACTAGGATTCTTCTGAGGGCTAAACCACTAAGAATCACATTTTCTCCATTTATTTTGCCAGTATTCATGGGAGTTAATAAAAAAAAAAAAAAAAAAAGTTTAATCTTTATTTAACTAGGCATGTCAGTTAAGAACAAATTCTTATTTAAAATGACGTCCTACACCGGCCAAAGTCGGACGACGCTGGGCCAATTGTGTGCCGCCCTATGGGACTCCCAATCACGGCCGGTTGTGATACTGTCTGGATTCAAACCAGGTTGTCTGTAGTGATTCCTCTTGCGCTGAGATGTAGAGTTTTTAAAGTATGTGAATTCATATTTAATCGTCTTTATGTGTACTAGGATTTAACGGATGCAACACTTGGAACTACTTTTTTTGATTGCATTTTGTTCTTAGTATATAGGCCTATGCAGGCAACACTACATTAATGATTCATTTTGAATAAAGTTTAAATAGAACCTGCTCGCCAAGCACTGTTAAAATGTAAATGGTTTTCGGCTACTCAAATGTCCCTTGAGATGGTCGGATGAGGCCTTGCCTCCAACTCCTACTGTCTTGTCACATTGGCATGGATTTCAATAGAGACCTCCCTCACCTGCTGTCTTTCCTATATAGCACGCTGTTTATGGATCATTTATTTATGGACTCCAATTGCTCATAAAGTCCTAATGACCTCTTTCCTTGGAGAGTCGGATAATTGCACGCTTTGGGAAGTGTTTGATTCATCTGGCCGTCCTAATGACCCCCTCCCTCATTAGGAGATACTGATGATGTCCTATGGTCAGGGCTGGGGAGGTTGGGCGTGGATCTGCTCACCGTCTCCTCTTCAGTGGAGTTGTGACCGTAAAGATCACCAGATGGACCCAAATACCCAACATGACTCTGCCTTAGCTGTGGTAATTGCTACATTAACACATTAGCAATGCAGTGAATTTGTTCAATATCATTTTCAGTATGTTGTTGTCAACATAGCCTACTGGCCAAATGGCATCCAGGAATTATTGTTGTAATTTATAATAATTACTGCATCAGTTTATTATTTGTAATTGGCAGGAAGCTAAAAAGATCAATATGCCTTGATAATGGCGTTTCATCTGCAATGGTATCTTTTTGATGGCAGGGGTCAATATAACTACCAACTGTGCCTGCCTGCTTTGCTTTCAAGTGGCTTCCGTATAAATCCAAATCGACTATTTGCCCTTTTTGCTAACTGCCTAATGTGCAAATTAGATGTTGTAAACAAAACCTAAATTGAATCTTGATTGTGAGAATTATATTCTGATTGGATGACATCACACCGCCAACTGTCAGAGGTTGGATGCTTATCATAGTTCTGTAATTGCTTTTGTCACTATGTTGATAGTTTCCACCAACAAAATGGATAAATAGTTGTCCTGGGGGCAGCCGTGGATGCAATGTGTTTTTCCCCCCTATTTCATTCGGTGTGGGACGTGCCAGCAGAGGCTCCGATTCAGGGATCGGTTACTACTAGAAACACCACACATTCATTACCCAGCACAGCCTACAGTCCATAGGACACTCTCTTGGTATATTTTAAAACAATGGTTACATATAAGAAAAAATGTAAAATAACAGCAGTCATTGTTCTGTGTGAATGACATGGGTGTCTATGCTTTGAAAGCTACCTCAGTGTAGCCAGCGCTGCTATAGAAATGTGGACAGACTGCAGACATGGCAGAGCCCCACTCATAAACACTGCCGCAGAAATAATACATGCCTTGAACCCTACAATGTTTGATTGCCCCAGTTTCCCACATTAACCATTTTGCTTCAGTTATTTGTCTTGTGCTTGAATGTCTACGGACTGTACTGATGTAACCTAGTAGGGTTGGGCGCTGTTCAGATTTTCATATCGTTTCTGTACTATACTGGGGTGTACGGTATTACTGAATGTACACACAAGGCGCTATTAAAAATATACAATATATATCATTAATTTAAAAAAAGTAAGCACAAAACAATTTAGGGGATTGATTGTCTCTGCTGTAACCAAGAAGCTTGATCTTGACAGTATTGAAAGTCATTCTGTCTGTATTTCGAAATACCCCGGTATAAACAGCATATCGCCCAAGCCTATAACCTAGGCTTACTCCATGTATCATAGGCCTAAACATCTTCCATAGGCACTGTGACAACCATTTTATCTGTCCTCATTGACCTCCCTCTTCCAAGAGAGCCAATCTACAAAATCAACCCCATTCAGAAGCCATTGTTTCTCCTATGAATGTTCCCCGTGTTACCCAACTGAAAGTGCTTGTCATCCCATTTGATTAGAGAGATGGGCAGTGAGGGCTGGCCGGTCGGTTGAGAGAGAGGGGAGAGAAGGCTGTTGTGAGTGGAGAGAAGCCAGACTTCTCCATGCTTCCAGGCCCAGACCAGATCATTGACATGGCTTTGCATCACCCCTGCTGAGATGAAAGGCTTTCTCTGTCTGAGCTGTGGTCTCGTTCGACCAGGGCCGTGGCACAGCACACAGTGAAACATGGCTAGTGCATCGTTCTCCATCATCAACGGCAAGCGTGGTGCCAACTTGTTCCCTTCTCTCCATGGCCGCCTTCTCCTCCTCCGATTCTGGTTGGCCTTTCAAAGTCCTTCAAAGGCTTTTGGAGACAAGAGCTATCACTTTTAGCTCAATGCTAACTTTAGCCCTATTTACTCCAGGGCAAGCTAGCTAGAACATTCTGTGCCTCTGTTGCTATTGTAGAAACACAGAGGCACACTGTGTTTTCAGTTACTGTGCATTAAAGTTTACTGCAGTCTGGCTTTAAAGGGTACCATTACCACTAGTTGCTGTAATTGTGGATCTTCCTATGGATTTTGAAGCAGAGATATGTGGGATAATGTCAGTGGCTGGCTATTGAAAAGGCTTTAAGGGGGACACTGAAATGCTAATGGCTTATATTGGTGCAGTGCCTGTGATGGATACAGGATAGAACCCACAGTCCACTCACACTGCTCTCAGAAGAACATGCATTAGCACCACACCAAATCTCTAGTGAAATGATTGGAATAACAAGCATTAGCCTTTGCAGCACATTAGCCTCATTCACATTCCGTAATCTAGGTGTGACGTAAGACTGCAGACACAGTCGTGATGGATGCTTTCTATTATGGGACGAGTGTCTTTTCCTTCATTGTTTATAAAGATATAAGTGGAGCCAAGCTTCCCGACGCCCCATTCAGTAAACAAAGCACACTCGACAACAGCAAAACGACTGCAGGAAATAGCAGCTATGCGCATTAACATGAGATACGAACAGTGGCCACGGTTAGCAACAATCTGTATTTGTCCCTCCTTGCTCGGTATTCATGCCAAACTTCATAAGCCTTGTGGCCGTTCAAAAGGCATCTTTCTGCAAACTGGGCAGGATTGCGAGGACAGTTTCCCAAAATGTTCCTCAAACTTTTGGGTTCTGCCCGAGCTCCTGCCATGGTGTTCCCTGCCAACGGCCGCAGCTGCAGAGGATTATGACACATGCAAGCTGTGCTAGTCAGCGAGGCTTGGCCTAACGAGAAACTAGGCCCTATTTTACACGAAGCCCATTTACAGCCCTCTTCCACAATGAGAAAAAAGGGTATTGTTGGTGGATTTCTCCTCTGCAAGCGCCGGAGGAGGCCTGGAAATCTGACCTTGAAGTTTCAAAGCACGCCTATTCTCTTTAGAAGATGAAAAATACGCTGTGGAGTCCATCTTTTGTTGAGTCGTGTTTCCAAAACGTCTTGTCTTAAAAAAAAAACATTTCGACTATTCTTTCTACACAAACTTCACTTTTCTGAAGGGCTAGCATAGGCCTATGTGATACAGTTACAATTCTGTGTCCCAATTCATTCATGTTATGCTCCAGTTTACAGTAAAAATAACACAGAAGGAAAAGGGTTAACACGACAAGTCGCCATGGCAATTGTTTATTATTACTTTAACACTTACTTTAATCAATTGTAACTGAATAACTGTTAATACCTTTAAGGTTCTACATCTCATTCTTGGCAGCAATTTTCTCCTGGAAACTATGATTAATAACCTTAATTTGATTCCACTATACCTTCTGGAGTTTCCCACCCACAGCGCGCACATGGGAATTTATCCTCCACTGTCAGTTGGATGCTATCCAGTTGATGAAGAATCATCCTGAATGGTAAATACCTCTGCACTGGGTTTTGGGAAGTGCGATCATAAAAGGTATATGCCTCAAAAGGAATTCATCACTAGTAATTAGAAGACTTGAACAAGATCAAGCTTGCTCCCCCATTGATGTTTTTGGGCATTGGCATTCTCCAATTTGGCCAGCGTAATTTGAACCTAGTTAACGCTGACCCAATTTGTTAGAATTAATTTTATGGGTTTGCTGGCTTCTCTGTCTCTAAACAATACAAGGGCAGCCCCACGGCGACCTAATTCGCTGACCAAATTAACTCTTGTTTTCTCTGAAACCTCAGTCTTCGTCTCTACTCTTGATACACCAGTCATACCCAGTGGTGCTCGGCTTAACATAGTGTGCATGACTGAAACCCACCCCACACTCTCTGTACAGCCCCTTCCACTCAGTCAAAGGAGCACTTCATACGCTGGAGGGGTGTGGGGCCAGTTAGTCACAGAGGGAGGATTGTGAGGGCTGCTTAAATAAACCGCCTGCCATTATCTTGTGCCCAGCCTATGGCTTTTGGCAGCTTCAGATATGAAGAGGTGTGTGTGTGTGTGTGTGGTTGTAGGTATGTGTGTATGCGTGCCACCCGCCCTTGGATGAACAGCTGTTTTATCAACAAGGTTCAGAGTTGCATGGCATTTAAAAAACAATTAGTTTACCTGGTAGGGGGGTGGGTATAGAAATTAGTGTTTTGCTTTTGACACATAGCCATCAGCAGAGATTTATCTGGTTTAGTCCCCCAGAAGTCGGTCAACTAACAGAATAGCTCCCTCAAAGGGAAAGGCAAGATTTTTAATTGTAACACTTCGATGCCTCTTTTAGGCAGAGCCAAAATTGTAGATTTGCAGGCAGCTGCGAATGACAAATGAGAGAGATTGTTAGTTGTGTGGTTTGGGCATGTTGCTTTCAAACTGCTATTAAAGAGCTAAAAGTGTGTGTGCTGAAAAATAGTTTACAAGAGCCACAGACATGAAACTTTGAGCATCAACAGAGCGACTTTTCAAATGTGTAGGTGGATCACACTCCAGAGGTTAAACTCTTGACTCTCTCAGATGAACTCCCCTTGCTTTCATGTCTAATTATAGTATTTTAAATTGTTAATAACTCTGAAAATTTGAAGTAGCAATGGTTTCCTTCAGAAGTTTTTTAAAATAGTTTTACAAGTAAAGTGGTTTAAGTCTTTGTAGTAGAATTTCATCTTAACCGCCACCCATTTTGGCTCAAGTGGGTGTAGAACTATTTTAACTTTTGCAAGAAAGTATGTAGGTGCCAGAAATATAATTTGCCTTGGCAGTATTATTCTAAGTATTATTTTGGAACTAAAGTCCATCTGCATCCAGAGGACTTTAAAAATATATATATTTAACTAGGCAAGTCAGTTAAGAACAAATTCTTATTTACAATGATGGCCTACCTACAAGGACAGCCATAGTAGTATGGCACCCTTGGAGCAAATTAGGTGCCTTGCTCAAGGACACATCGACAGGTTTTCACCTTGTCGGCTCTGGGATTAGATTCAGCAACCTTTCTGTTACCGGCCCAACGCTCTGACCTCATGGCTACCTGCCGCCCTGACCGAATACACACTACATAAATTAAAGGGGTAG
Organism: Thymallus thymallus; assembly: GCA_023634145.1. Classification (NCBI taxonomy): domain Eukaryota; kingdom Metazoa; phylum Chordata; class Actinopteri; order Salmoniformes; family Salmonidae; genus Thymallus; species Thymallus thymallus. The sequence goes on from CM042381.1 coordinate 18,973,512, forward strand.
AGTTCTAGACTAGCGGTTCCCAACCTTTTTCCGTTCCGGGGACCACCAAATCACTGTCAAACTCTTGAGGACCACCATTCGCGGAGTTGCAGATTATAATTGTTTTGTTATTTTTAGCAATGAATACCGCTTATAATACTAATAATACTCCCAGCTGTTATTATTTTTGGCAGAGAAGATAAATCTAAAACTCTAAAGAATGTGCACCACCAATGGTCAGGTTGGGAACCACTGGTCTAGACAAGTTGCTTTTGGTTATCTGACTAGTCGAGTTGCAGATGCTGATGAAGCCATTCCAGTGACTGCGTTGTTGTCAGCGTAGGTACACTGCCCCTTTTGCATCACATCTCCCTGAACCTTAAATCTGCACCACATCTCCCACAACCGGTTTTGTTGTGATTTTATTTGCTACGATGGCGACCCCCGCAACTACTCCTCGTTGTTTATATTAACTTGTGTTTCTATAGGTAAATCCGGACTAAAATTAATCTTAAAGTGGAGCACAAGGATAGATGTTCTTTTGTGTCTCCGGAATCTCACCTGGCTGCAGTGGCTTTTCACTGTGTTATTGGAGCCCGTGTCTCTTCAATGAGCTCAGCTAAAACTAACAGGTTAATCGTGGTGGCAGAAATGGCCAAAATACAGCCTAAGCCTATTTAATGCACTGCTATGATGTAATGGAATTGCCCATATCTGGTGACTCTTGCCTGGGCCAAAACTCATCAGAACTGAATAGATCTGCCCTAACAACACTCACAGCAGATTATTTAGCTTTTTTAGAACCTCTTTAGAAATGGTCAGTTGCACCTCTTTACTATAGAAAAAGGCAATCACGAGCTCTGCTATATGAATGAGCTGATGGAGGTTGGGCTGGGTTACTCAAGACATGAACTCATTGTCATGGATAAAATGCACAGCTTTGGCTGAGGTGCTGACTCTTTGTATTGCCATAATAGAGTTCTTGATGGATTATGGAGACCAGTCTCTACTGACTTTGTATACAGTGAGAGGCCCCCTCGGAGACAGGACTTGAGGTTTTCAAAGGCATTTTCTTTGAGCCTGCGTGGAAATACTACACCTCCCAGGGGGCCCTGCACCTGAGCTCAAGGAGTGATGGGAAAGTGAAGACGCCACCCTAGTTGTCTGAATGAGGACCAGTCTCTTTTCTCGCAGGCCTGTATTATTCTACTATCTACTATCTATTTTCCTGAAAGCCACACCAACATGGAGAACAGTGAACTCAACAGCACTGATTTCACAGGTGGAAAAATATGTATACTATCTCTTTGTAAATTATATTACATCTGACATCAGAGCTCGGCAGTTTGAGAACCCAATCTCGAGCTGTATCTAAATACGTATGTGACCTTCCTCTGCTGCTTAAAGGGAGGAGGGGGAGGCCTGCGGAGTTAAGGTTGTTTCAGAGTGATGGAAACCAGCTGCATCGGCTCCCTCTGACTCCTTAAGCCTGACCTCTGACCCTTAAGCCTGACCTCTGACCCCAGCCCTGAGACACAGATGTCATATGAGACCATGGGGACAAGTTTGTATTGGAGGAGGGGTGAGGGTGGAACTTTGGGGTAATTGGGGGGGGGGCACTTGGTGGAGTACCAGGCCAGCTCTTATCCTGCAACCCTAAGGCGTCTTATCATGAAGGCACAAGGAAGAGCATCAGTGACTCTCTCACTCACACACACACACACACACAGTGGTGATTACCTTTACGAGAGCTCACGAGGCACAGCCTGCAGTGTTAATATATCAATGCAATCCGCAAATGAAATGCTAAATGAGTGGTCAAACATTCGTTATTGGTCGACTAGTTATTTTCGAAACAGGGCTTTGTGAGATTCATGAAGTAGGCCACTGTTGGCAGACTGTATCAGAGATGTCCTTAAAGGGGACTATTCCTTATGACCATAGAGGGACAAAGGTAGTACCAGACTGTCACACTGACTGGGGACTGTGTCTGTGTGCCAATTCCCTCATACCCTTTCCTAAGTCACTTTAATTTGACCACTGAACCCCATTTGAACTGTGTTTGATGGCTCAGGCTTGTTCAGCTATGTACTATGCTAACAACAGATGGATTATTGGATGGATGGAAGCTAGCTAAATAGCGTTTCTGCTTTAGGGCTGCTCCATACTCCATTTACTAGAGTGGTCTAAAGTATTCCTGGGTGCGTTAGCATGTCATTCAACATTCCAGGACACCTGCTGTACATATGTTTGCAAGTTAAACACACACACACACTCTTAGTTAATAGTTCTTAGAATATCTCTTTGTCGGTTACTTGAGGTTTGAATGGCTTGAAGTTTGATCTTTCTTAATGAAAATTCACTTGGAATTATAAACATCTTAAGCAAGTGTCAGTGAGTTCTGCTGCTCCCGAAACACACTTATTTTAGCATGCAGAGTTTATTAATAATGTAGGAGTTGAATCCTCTTCAATAGGCCCAAGGTGTCCTCTTCATAATCCCAGCCTGTTCTGCCTCTTTCGTTTCCTCTCACAATAATCCCACCCTGGGTTACAAGGGTGGAGGTTTTATTAGCTAGTGCTAGCTAGCGGGGTGCTATTTGTTATGGAAGAGTCTGGAGTCTTAATGATGAAGCTCTGTAGGAAGCCCTTACCCTGTTCAGCCTCAAATCAATGGACCCACTCTTCCCTCTACCCCTGTCCCCCCTACCCCTGCTCCCACACCCCACGGTGCCACTGCATTCCCAGCCTGGCGGGGCAGTGTCTATAGGCCAGTGCGATGTCACACACCCCTGTCAGCCCCCAACCAATACAGAAGGACGGATCACGGGTTCAAGTGCTCCCTGTGGGGTAATGCCTGGGATGCCTAGCGACTGTAGGTCGGCCCTCACGCTGGCTACGGTGGTAATTAATTTCTAATGAGAAAGGAATTGCCTGGCCGTGTACCAGCTGCCTCTCACGCTCTCGTCTACGTGGGAGGAGAAGCTATCCTCGCCTAGCTCATCCCTGGTGAAGCATCTGAGGAGAAACATTCCTCACATGCTAGTCTCAGGGTGGCTGTGGATTTTATGGGCTGTTTTGCTATAGTCCCCCACATACCTTACTAGTAGACTGGAGTCTCCATGTTTGGGAACGGGACTACCCTGTGGAGAAATCGCACACCTCGTAAGTTGTATGGAGGACCCTGTGAGACGGGGATGAAAGGGTCTCCAGGTCAAGGTTTTACTCGGTACTCATGGTTTTAATACGAAAGTATGTGACTGTCTTTTGTTGGTTTTTCAATTCTGTACAAGCTCCACTGAGTATCCGTTCACATCTCACATCTGGCAAAGTGCTATTAGCATCATTCAAAGAGTGTTTCATTTTTGACAGACAAAAGGGAAAAAGGATTCTTCAGCCTATTCAATGTTACTTGATTAAAGCTGGTGTGTGTTGTGGTTTTTGGTCAGTATTGATTTCCTGAAGGAAAAAAAATCCTTTCAAATGCAGGAAGCCATTAGGAAGCCAAGGCCTCACATCTCTCCCTACTGAGTCAATAGTAGCCAGGGCCTCATCTCTCTCCCTACTGAGTCAATAGTAGCCAGGGCCTCACATCTCTCCCTACTGAGTCAATAGTAGCCAGGGCCTCACATCTCTCCCTAATAAGTCAGTAGAGCCAGGGCCTCACATCTCTCCCTACTGAGTCAATAGTAGCTGGGCCTCCCCTATGAGCTTAGCGCTTGTCATAATAAAGGCAGGACATTAACTGCTCAGGAGAAATTAACTGTACTCACAAGAGAAAGCAGGATGCTCATTGTGCTTCTAATTGACAATTGGGTTGGGAGAAGAAAACAAAGGACTGAATCGTCTCGGTGAAAATAGAACACTGCTCAAGGTAGGAAGAAAGGACTTAATAAGGAAACGTTTATATTTATTATTATACAGTCTGCTGACCCAAGTTATAAATCATGTGCATCTAGACTACAGCACTGTAAAAAAATAACAATGAAGGCCGTGCTTTTGATTCAATAACAACTCATGCAACAACATCATGTCACCTGAGTTTAGGTATGAGCTGTGTGGGGCCGGCTGCATTCCTCAGGACCTGCCTGTTTGCCTTGGCTAACCGCAGCTGGCTGTCTGACTTCTTCCCTCAGGTATTTTAGCCTGACTCACTATAGTAGACGGTTACCTCAACTGTCAGCACTGAAGCGTTTTAGAGCTCGAGTTTTAGTTTTAAGGTTGTTTTTTGACTGCATCTTGATCAGATTTGAATGTGGATGGGATTTTACTTTTTTAATATTTTATTTTTTATTTTATTTAACATTTATTTAACTATGCAAGACAGTTATGAACAAATTCTTATTTACAATGACGGCCTCCCCTAACCCGGACGATGCTGGGCTAATTGTGCACTGCCCTATGGGACTCCCGATCACGGCCAGTTGTGATACAGCCCAGGATCGAACCAGGGTCTGCAGTGATGCCTCTAGCACTGAGATGCCGTGCCTTAGACCGCTGCGCCTCTCGGGAGCCCAAATAATAGCCAAGCATAATTGTAGGTTGCTCTAACTTTCACCCCCTAAAGCCTAATGTATTTGTGTGTGCTAACTAGCTAAACGCTAACTCCTGGAACAATTTGGAAATTGTGTTTCTAGTTGCGTCCTGAGGTGACGGATCAGAGGATATCTGTCACATACATGTGGGCTAAGTCTAATTGATATTTAGCTCTGTGCAGCTTAAACTAGCGGTAAGCAGATTTGTATTGAGGATTTTCCAGATTATGTCCATGAGTTCAATCGCTCCTGCTTTGGCTATCCTCTCTCCTTGTCCCAAATGCCCTCTTAACCTGGGATTTAGTAGCCTATGAAGAGGAAACGAGGAATGATAAAACAAAGCCCCTCTCTAAGGAAATGAGATGCACACACTGCATCGTCTGTTACTTCAGGCACACGTCCTGTTTTCCATTAAATAGATTTTGGATCCCTGAGCAGCTCCATATTCCTTCAAAGTGGTGCTTCGTCACATCTAAGTGAATTACTCAAGGTAAACTCACCCTAATGGAATCGCAGGGTCTGGCCATACATTCCTTCCCATTTAGGTTTTTCTGCCTTAATAATGGAAGTAATTAGATTATGACTGCCTTCTAATTACCTGTTTGAGTGGATGGAGGGGAAGTGGAGGCGGATGGGCCATCTTGTCTTTTTGTTTCTTGGTTATCTCTAGCGATACACCTCAAACCTGGAGGCAACGTTCAACCGAAATGCTGCCGTGTCTGTTTACGGCTGCGAGTCATCCCAGTAGAATCCCAGACAGGCACTTCATTTAAGTGTGGTTAAGTGATTTTGCATCTTTTTTTTTTTTTATAGGGCCCCCGTGTGCCACAACATCTCTGTCCACCCCTGTGGTGTCAGGGCTCCTATTTGAATTTCAATTTGGCCCTAACTATTGTTGCAAGGGTGTGTGTTTATATGAAGGGGAGGTGAGGTGGGGTGGGGTAGGAGGCTGGGAGCTGGTGTGTGAAATATTCAGCGTGACCAATGGGCGGTTCATTTGAGGCTTGTTGGTGTGTTCTCGGGCACATGGCTTTATCTACTGCCGCAGGGCGAAACCAGCCTCCATTCTTCATATATCCCACTCCGCACCCCTGCCTCTTCTTCTCTCTGCTGTTCTGGCACCCCCTAGTTTCCTGGTTTCCATTTATCAAGAGTGCGTTTGATGTTGCTTCATCACTATGTCAATCCCCTAACACCTCAGTTTGTATAATTGTATTCTATTCTCTACAGTGACCTTTTAGTCTCTGGGAATCTAAAGGGCTTTTCCAAAGCACTAAAGAACCAGCCATATGTATTTATTTATTTTTTCCCCCTATATGATGTTGCTTACTCATGGTTCATTGAGTTCCCCAGTTTCCACCGCTGCATGAAGTCTAATGTTCTTCATTTCAAACCCATTTCCATTGTTGACTCTGTGGGTTCTCAGTGGTTTGCCCTTTATGATGTAAAAGAGCATGATCATGATTCCATGACAAGAAGATCCCAAGCTGTGGATGGTAGAAAATGAGGGATACACACTGGAAACGAATCACCTCTACTGTATTCATACAGAGATATATTTATTATCTGACACACATTTGTTTGCACATTTTTGGAAACTCTAGCTGGTAATGAGCATGTAGGCTGCGACAATGTTGAAGAATTACTTTATAATGACCGCTGTTACAGACCAGAAGTAACTGTCAAAGAATTGTGTTTTGAGTTAGTAGTATGTTGTGGATCATGCTTTGGTGAAGTTGTTTTATGGAGACTGTCTTTAAAAATCTAACTTCGGCATCTGCCTTCTTGTGAGACGCTACACCTCTTATCTCTGGTTTGTATAAAACTGATGCCGTCTGATAAACTGTCACCTGGAAATACTAGCCCCAAGTCTGTCGCAACATGATTAAGATTTATACTAGAAAATAACATGGCAGACAGAGAAGGGGAGACAGGCAGAGAGAGATGAGGGGGGAGAGAACCCTCTTTGGCTATTACTCGCACGCTACCACCTTGAAAGCCACATTAGATCTCTTTCCCCATATAGCAACACAACCATTAATAATGGATACAGCCGTCTCCCTCTCTGACCCCCCTCCCCCCACCACAGCCCTTCAAGGCGCCCCTCCCCCATACCTACCCTTCTGCCTGTATTTCAGCTGTGAGAGTCCTCGCCAGCAGCCATGGCAGGTGTGCATACATTACCCAGACAGGGCCACACAGCCTGTAGCTCAGACAGCAGTGAGCACCAATGTCTGCCTGGGAATACAATTAAATGCGTGCTACACATTTAGTTTTTCAGGGCTTGTGTTGTCTTTTACTAATGGAGGATGTGGTACAGTACATTGACGTAAATGTTAGCGTTTCCAACAGGGTCTCATTATGATGATATCATTACCATACATATTCAATCATCATGTCAGCACTGCAGATATAGTTTATACCTGATAAACAGGATGAGGTTTAGGAAGACAGTGGGCTCTACACGTGTCTTATCTCTGGGAGGGGCTTTACCCTTTATGTGGGCTGATCATTAGTCTTTTCCATATTGACACGGTCCACTACCTGTTAGGAGATGGAAGCCATCTTATTGATTGATTTTTTTTTTTTAATTTGCCTTCATTTTTACATTTTAGCCGTTTAGCAGACACCCTTATCCTGAGCGACTTATAGGATCAATTAGGATTAAGTGCCTTGCTCAAGGGCACATCGGCTGATTTTCCACCTAGTCAGCTTGGTTACTGGCCCAACCTCTTAACCGCTAGGCTACCTGCCGCCCTATCTGATATTACTGGTCAGGGCTTTAGACACAAACGGTATCGGATAGTACTGGTCAGGGTTTTAGACAAACTGTGGTGTATCTGCTGGATCCTGCTCTCTCAGCCAACCAGAGAGGACGATAAGAATCAATGAGTTGACAGAAAGTCAACAGTAACTCTGTGACATGATGAGGTCATGTTTACAACACCAACGCAGATGATGGATAGGACACACACACACTGCCAGAAGGGTTATATTTCTCTGTTTAAGTATATTTTCCTCTGTGTGATCCTTAATGGAATCCTTAACTGTTATATAATTGCCAACAGTAATCCTGCGAAGTGGTGGGATGACATGTCTTGTTGACATGTCCTCCACAGAGAGGAAGTGGCTACTACTCTACATCAAGGCTCAATCCCTATTGGCTTAAGTAGAATCCTCTGCCTGAAAGGTGACACGGCCACACTAAACTTTTTTAAGAGGTCCACTCCCGAGATTATGCCTCTGGATATTTTGCCATCGTCACACTTTCTCACAGAGAGAAGATGGCACACAAAGGGCAGCTCCTGCACATCGCCTGTGTGATATGATAGCAGGGCCAAGTCCTATTTGCACCCAGCTAAAGCACCTCATTCGGAAATGAAATATGGTTGACCTTTTGTTGACTGAAGCCTAGACAGCAGTGTAACTGCACCGCAGACGAGATTTTAGTGTTTGTGGTTGTGCATAGACTGTGGGTCATTGTGTGACTTGTGTACACATTTAGAACACCTACGAATCTGTCTGAATAGGACTATAATGCCCATATTCATTTTGCATTTGTGGAATGAACAGTTATAGGGGTAGGCCTTATGTTAGGAACTTGTGACGACTAAGCCTGGCCTCTGGAGAGCATCCGCCGTTCCTCTCCTCTCTCCCTGTGGAGATCTGTCTTTCTGTCGACCCATTGATCCCTGGACCTCATTAACATGAAGAAAATGCCATTGAGCCAGAGATGGCGAGGGTCCAGCCTGTCTGACATTGAGGAGGTGTGTAAATAGAAGGGTAATTTATCTGGGAAGAAGAAACACTAACAGCTCAATGGATGTATTTTACCCTCCATAACTATTAGAAAACATGTAGCCGTATAGACTGAGGAAATAAAGCGCAGTTTTGCAAATAGAAGAAGGCAGACCTATTAAACCTAAGCAGGTGGTTGGCAGTAAACTGGAGTGCTGTAAATGTATAGACACTGATTACTATTGAAGATGTTTAAGCTCGCGCATCTCATCTGGCCACTGACAACAAATCCCCTTCAGAGGGAATATACGTAGCTTCTAGTTCCCATCAATTAGCCTCGTTCTAAGCTAGCTAACCGTTAAGTAGAGAACAAAGACTTTCAAATAGACGTTAGCTTGCTAGTTAGTTAGTAACTATCGGGTCAGGCTAAACATATCCGCAACACAAGGCTTGCTCCAAATGTTTTTTTTTAGTTTTTTTTTTACATTTATGTTCCACCTTCTTGTTGATTTGCTTTAAATTAAACACAAGTCTCCACCGTGCTTCTGGGAATTCGTAGATATTTTTTCTGTTCTCGTCAGATGTTGTATTTTTAATTTGATCTTCATTTACATTCATATTGGATTTGTTGCGTGCCATATGCTCCATGTTGTCATGGGATACCGGCTGAGTCGCTTTCTGAGGCAGCTGAACCACTCGCTCATATTTGTTTTTAAAGATGAGATAAGGAGAGGAAATGTTCCTCTGAAAGCGTTAGTCAATGTTTGATAGGCCGGACACCCTCCTCCTTTGTTTCATGTTGTGACTGGTGGCAACCGGTTTAATGTGTTATGCGTACAGTAAGAAAAAAAAACGAGGTATTTTAAAGCTAATGAAGTAAGTTGCTACGATCACAAAATACAGTGATTTACTGAAAACAGTTGTTGCTAAGAGACAAACATACATTGATGATGAGGAACACAAGAATGTGTTTTTTTATATTTTTTTTTACATGTTCTCCTTTTGGCTTTAAAATCTCCCAAACCTCTCATCCCTCTAATTCACTGTGTCCCCGCTGTAGATGTGTGTTAGTAAATGAGGAGCATTGTTTGATCGAACCTGGGGAAGCCGAGGACTGTCAATTAATAAGCACTATGCCTAGTGAAGTGTTAGAGAGTAGAAGGGGCAGGCCGAATCATTACGCCTCGTCCACTTCCTACCGGGCCCAACCGCCGAGCCACAGGTCGCTATGGTGACACCCTCGGATGGAGACCGGGGCCAGCGCAGACGGCCATTAACAGCCCATTCCCTCTTAATTAATGACTATTCCACTGGCTCCGAATCAGCAGCCTCGGGAAAGTGGGCCTTGTGCTCACACTCGCGAGACGCGAACATCGTCTGGACAAAAGAGAAAGAAACGATTGTGTTTCAGGAAGTGGTTATGACATGTTTTGTGCATGATGAACATATGTTTCCACAAAATCCCTAGCAGTTAGCCAGGATCATGTCTGGGAGGGCTGAAGTGAGATGTTGAAAAACAGGAAGGGTGGTGGATCTGAGTGTGATTTTTACGGTAAATGTCTAGACCGCGAGCCCGGAATATTCTCTGACATTTGCTTAACCATTCCTCCCCCATGTAACACACTTGTGTTATTCAAGGACACAGTGATGGACAGGAATAGCTTAGTAAACTGTACCCCCTCTACACACACACACACACACACACCTCCCTCTTCCACCCGTGTATATCTGACTGCTCTCAGATAATCACTGCGCTAATCAAGTTATGAATGGCAGCCACATAGTAAATATGAGGCAGACATTATTGGGTTTGTAATCAAATCTGAGGTCTGCTCCCCCGGGGGGATTTCAGTCAGTCATAGCGAAGGCTTTGAAGTGCCGGCAGACCAGCCCAGCAATCGCAGTCTACCCTCCCCCTCTACTCAGACAGTGTCCCCCCACCCCCCCCACCCACACACACACACACACACACACACACACACACACACACACACACACACACACACACACACACACTATACAGATGCTTGTGCCCACACACTCACACTATTTGCACACACACACACACACACTGCAATCAGTGCCACACAGACACAGGAGCCGGCAGTATCTAGGCCCTGCCAGCCTGACTAACCAGGAACAATACTGTTACAAGCGTGCTCTGCATTCCCTCTGCTCTGCTTCTCTGTGGTGAGGACAGATAGTCACAGCCGCAGCCTTTTGGATCATCAACTACTCTTATCACAGGTGGACATGTTTTACAGATTAAAGGGAATTGTGTTGATGTTGATGCACCACATTTGTAGGTGGTCTCCTGAATGCAACGGTCATTTGTTTATCGTTTGTTGTTGTGTACTTACTGTGTTTTTGAAAGTTGGACACCTTCCCTTCACCACACATTAATGATACAGCAACAACCCATTATTCACACAAGGGTGCAACAGAATTTATCTATTGGGGAACGCCCCCTGCATAGATGGATAGCTACAAGATGTGAGATAACGATGCATGTTACGGTGATTCCAGTTATCCCGGCAGATACTTCCTGTTGTCTGTGTGATGTCCTCCTTCCCCCTTGTGGGAGAAAATCCAACCAGGTCTGCTATATGTCAGTTCATCCCTAGTCTCATCCTTGGTTTAATTTGTTTTATGTCGACAGGTGTGCTCTCTTTTTCCCCTCAAGCTCTCTTCAGTCAATCAAAAGCTGTGGACAATCGCCTCAGTGCTTTCTGTTGTGGTATTAATAGATCAGAATTAGGAAGCACATGCTCAATCCCGACATCCCGCCTCCGGCATCTATTTGCATTCTAATGACACATAAATCTCCTGTGCGTTCATGTGAACTTTCACCCCTGGCCTGTGCACTGTGTACGCTCGGCTCATGTCTGTGCCTCTCTCTGTCGGCTGCCTGGCTATGGCCTAGACTCCATGAAAAGAGGGGGGGGGATCGAGAGAGAGAGAGGAGGTATGCATACACGCCTGGCGTATTGTTTTACCCCCTGAATCCCTCACTCTCTGCCGTGGCCTTTGGCTACACTGGGGCCAGTGGTGCGCGAGTGCAATGTGAGGCTGTTTACGAGACGCACCAGCTCGTTTCCTGTTGAGCCAGTGACTCTGCTAGGCCTCTGTGCTGTTTTCATGCTTTATTTTCTTCTACTCTCTGACCACAGTGATCATTCCCTGGTGAGCTCTAGCGTGCCCTGAGAAACTCTGACCACAGTGATTATTGCCTGGCGAGCTCTAGCGTGCCCCGAGAAACTCGACGGCGTCTCTTTCCAAGATCTTTATGCATCTCACTCAGAGACGTGAGAGAAACCAATTATTGGCTAAATGCCCTGAAATATTTTATCCAAGATTTGTAGCACTCTTCTAATGGATGATTCTCACACCCAATCATTTGTTGCGATAAACCACTATCACATATACACTGAGTATACAAAACATTATTAACACCTGCTCTTTCCGCCTGTTCTTTTCAAGTATTGTGGTGGCAGCATCATGTTATGGGTATGCTTGTCACCGGCAGGAACTCAGGAGATTTTTAGGATCAAAATAAATATGAAGGGAGCAAAACCCAGGTAAATGATTAGAGGAAAACCCGCCTCCGTCTTCTAAAAAACCTAACCCTGGGATAGTTTTATTTTTCCATGGGACAATTGCACACATTTGAATGCCAGACATACCAAATTGGCAAGAGGTGTTGAGTTCCTGTTTTGTCCAGTCTCCATCCTGACTTAAATCTGCTTGATGATTCCCAACCAAATGTAATGAGCTTGAGCAATTTTGACAAAACCAATGGATGTGTGTTGCCCTAAAAGTTGTGCGAGTTTGGTAGAATCTTATTAAAAATGATTTACAGCTGTAATGGCTGCCAAAGGTGCTTCACTCTACATTGTGAAGACATAAGCAATCAATATATCCTCATTACATTTTTTTTTTTGTTATTTGGAAAATGTTTTGAAAATGTGGAGTAGGTTGTGTAGATCATTAGGACATTTTGTTACTTAATTTTGTATCCCTTTTTAGATTTAATTTAAAGGCATCAACATGTGAAGACTGTGCAAGGGGTGTGTAGACTTACTAGCAACTGTCCTTGGTGAATTACACATTTAATTAGGTTTGTTTGTATATGGGATTTTAAACGCATACAGTAGTCCATGCAAATTTACACGTCTTGCTTTGATTTAAAAAAATAAACACTGAAGCCTTTGGTCTGATAGGTAAGAGCCGTGCAGTGTAGACAGACGGGATTACAGTAGAAATGACTTCCTATCATTGTGTGATTTTCCCCAACCCTACCGGGGGTCAACCCTCTACACCTCACCAGTGTCCGTGTGTTAGGGGGAAGTATCCTCACTTCTCCCGACCTCACATGCATAATATCTCAGCGAGACGGCTTGTTGTCTCCTCACTGTGTTTCCCTCCACTGATTAATGACACTTCCTGCTTTGTTCTATTGTGTTTTACACTTCCTGTCTCTTCTCCCCGGCTCCCTCCCTCATCCCACTGCCGCCTTGCTTCGCTCTCCCTGGAAGCCAGCTCCCACTCACTTTGGGTACGTGCGTGTGCCCCGACGTGCTGCCTTCCGATCCCTCATTCTTCACCTCTCTTCCCCTGTCTTTAAATGTACTCCCTCACCCCTGCTTTCCTGTCCTCCCCTCTCCTCTCATCTCCCTCCCTCCATCCTCCCCACCCTTGCCCAAGGGGCTCCATAAATATCATTTCATCCAGTGGAGCTGCTGACATGCAGCAAAGGGCCTGTAATAAATAATTCATCACGTGGCGTTGGCTGGCTCCTCTGTTTAGGAATTCAGTGTTGGGGAGGAGGGAGGGACATCTGTGATACGAGAGGGGAGCTGAGGCTACAAGGGTGAGCTGTGGACGAGGCTTGGACCCATGTCAGTCTGTCCGATACAGCCCCCTAATTCTCTCCCCTTCACCACTCTCTCTCACACACACACACACACACACACACACACACTTTCGCTCCGAGATGCAGTCACATCTCCACTGTCCTTCACATGGAAGCCTTGATCTTCACCCTACTAGCCAGGCAACTATTTCGAGGGCCTTCCTACTCCAAGTTTGCAGAGTGTGTTTCTTCTTTTCTGGTGATGTTTTAGTTGATGATTTAACATGGCAGGTCTGATTGTAACTGTCCAGCAGTGGTTCTAAAAGGTTTCAAAGGGATCCTCCATGATTTATTGATGACTGTCTGGGTTGTTATGCATGTCAACAATCTCTGTCAGCGTATGTGGATGAAATAATCGTGAAGTGTTTCAGGTATTTGAGGTATGTGGTCGAGAGGCTCGGCCGAGATACGTACTCTACAAATACAGAAGATTACTCTCTGACTGGGGGTTGTCTGGGTGTTCTGACTGGGGGTTGTCTGGGTGTTTGAGTGTGTGTGTGGGATAGTGCTGTGCGTTATATGGACGCACGATAATTTGCCTGAATTGATGCAATAACGATAAATAGAACGATACGTTTATAACGTTAATGTGCACCACAAATGATCCTTTAGACTACTATTAATAGTTTGATCGTTGTAGCCATCAATTGTCCCGTTAACAATCACTCAAATTAGCAAACTTATTTCATTTTAAACTTCAAAATTCTCTAGTTTAGGCTACTTATCGTAGTGAACGATATCAGAAAAATGCCTTTGATCAGTGATCAGTGGTCGGTGTCCCTCATTTTCAGTTTATCAGCCCATCTCTAGAGTGGGAGGAGGGCTGAGCAGCTTGTTAGATGGTCATTATCCCAGCCAAGTCTGCTGGGTCTACTTTGTTACCGACATGTCCTTGGTATGGAAAGAGATTCAGACCTGCCCGCCTCCTTATTGCGCTGTTCCAAAACCACAAGGGAGACTGGGGGAGGGCAAGGGGTGTGCACAGCCAATCCACATTTCACAGTGCTGCAAAAACAGGTCATGCACACATACAAGATTTATATTCGGTCACGTTCCTCAACGAATGACAATGCCTCCATGTCTTGCTTTTCATGATCCTCACTAAGACGGCAGTTTGGCACATTGCTCTTTGAATTCAAATTACCACTGTAAGGGAATGACAAAGAAGGATACCTTGAAAGTGTCATCAGGGCTGGAAGAAAGGCAGGGGCACACTCATCTTGTCTACTCTTTAGGGATCCCCCCCTCATCTTGGCCTAATGGATCCAGTCTTAGATTTGATTACCCTCAAGCCTGGAGCTTCTAATTCCCCCCCTCCCTCTAACAAAGCCATATTGAATTGAGTTTTTCAACATAAGGTTTGAAACATTCACCAGCGATGGGGAGCCAACTCTATCCTTTTGTCCGCCCCCCCCCAATAAAAAGGGACTGATGTTTTCATTGTCCAGCGTTTACCTCCACAGAGGCCATTGCCATCAAGGGGCAGTGGAGGGTTGTTTTTGTCAAAGAAGCAACCATTTTGATTGGGTGCAAATTAAGCCATTTGAAGGCTGTTCTTGAGCTGTGTTCAGTCACACAGTGTTGAATGGACACTTTGTGTGTTACATTTTTATGCTAGGACGTCCTTGTGTCTTATAATCGACTTCCATTGATGGATGGTTTGAAGTAAATAATGTGGAGAGAGAGAAGTTACAGTTAATGGTAACAGTGATTCCATTTTGATCTCTCTGGAAGAAGTTTGTGCAAGGGCATTCGAGTGGCTGGGATCTTTTCAATCGAGTGGCTAGTTCTCCATACCTCTTCGTTGACTACTCTGTGCCTATTGAAGAGGACACCTCCTCAACAAATGTTGAACGACCCTCCGTCAATACAAATCAGTAGTTAAAAAATGCCCTTTAAAGAAATGTTGAATGCTACTTTTTTTAATCCCGCAAGAGCTACTGCTGTTAACGATTATGGTGGAGAGGTGGTCAAGTGTTTAAATGGCGTGTTGGATAGGGAGTTGAGAGGGGTCTAGGAGGGTCTCAAACCTGTGTGTGCAGCTCCTGTAGGCCAGATTAGCGCGCTCCATCCTCTCCAGCTGGGTTGGCTCCTGTAGGCCAGATTATCGTTCTCCTCTGCTCCTGCATTCCATCCTCTCCAGCTGGGTTGGCTCCTGTAGGCCAGATTAGAACGCTCCTCTGCTCCTGCGCTCCATCCTCTCCAGCTGGGTTGGCTCCTGTAGGCCAGATTAGCGCTCTCCTCTTCTCCTGCGCTCCATCCTCTCGAGCTGGGTTGGCTCCTGTAGGCCAGATTAGCGCTTTTCCACACCCTCTTCTCTTAATCCTCAAACAGGGTTCTTCCAAGCCCTGATCGAGGTAATATGGCTTGAAGGAATTGAACCAGGGCACGGTTGGGTTGTGTAATGCCACACTGCAAGTCCGGGTTTATTGTATTAGCACTAGTAGCCTGTAGCGTTTGAAAAGCTTACTGTACTATTCATAAAAACTAAATGTATAGGTGACAGGTTTGTTCACTATATTTTACAGTCTTATGTAAAAGTTTGGGCACCCCTGACAATTTCCATTTATAAATAATTGGGTGTTTGGATCAGCAATTTCATTTTGATCTATCAAATAACTGATGGACACAGTAATATTTCAGTAGCGAAATGAGGTTTATTGGATTAACAGAAAATGTGCAATATGCATCAAAACGAAATTAGGCAGGTGCATAAATGTTGGCACCCCAACAGAAAAATCACATCAATATTTAGTAGAGCCTCCTTTTGCTAAAATAACAGCCTCTAGACCCTTCCTATAGCCTCTAATGAGTGTCTGGATTCTGGATTAATGTATTTTGGACCATTCCTTCTTACAAAACACCTCCAGTTCAGTTAGGTTTTATGGTTGCCGAGCATGGACAGCCCGCTTCAAATCATCCCACAGATTCTAAATGATATTCATATCTGGGGACTGGGATGGCCATTCCAGAACAATGTACTTGTTCCTCTGCGTAAATGCCGGGTAGATTTTGAGCAGTGTTTTGGGTCGTTGTCTTGTTGAAATATCCAGCCCCGGCGTAACTTCAACTTTGTGACTGATTCTTCAACAATATTCCCAAGAATCTGCTGATATTGAGTGGAATCCATGCGACTCTTTAACAAGATTCCCAGTACTGGCACTGGCCACACAGCCCCACAGCATGATGGAACCCCCACCAAATTTTACTGTGGGTAGCAAGTGTTTTTCTTGGAACGCTGTGTTCTTTTGCCACCATGCATAACGCCCCTTGTTATGACCAAATAACTCAGTCTTTGTTTCATCAGTCCACAGCACCTTATTCCAAAATGAAGCTGGCTTGTCCAAATGTGCGTTTGTGGCGTGTGTGCAGAAAAGGCTTCTTCCGCATCACTCTCCCGTACAGCTTCTCCTTGTGCAAAGTGCGCTGAATTGTTGAGCGATGCACAGTCACACCATCTGCAGCAAGATGATGTTGTAGGTCTTTGGAGGTGGTCTGTGGGCTGTTTTTGACTGTTCTCACCATCCTTCGCCTTGTGCCTCTCCGATATTGTACTTGGCCTGCCACTTCTGGCCTTAACAAGAACTGTGCCTGTGGTCTTCCATTTCCTCACTATGTTCCTCACAGTGGACACTGACAGCTTACATCTCTGCGATAGCTTTTTGTAGCCTTCCCCTAAACCATAATGTTGAACAATCTTTGTTTTCAGGTCATTTGAGAGTTGTTTTGAGGCCCCCATGTTGTCACTCTTCAGAGGAGAGTCTAAGAGAACAACAACTTGCAATTGACCACCTTAAATACCTTTTCTAATGATTGGATGCACTTGTCTATGAAGTTCAAGGCTTAATGAGCTCACCAAACCAATTGCATACGACTGTATATCATATAGGTAATCTGCATTCCATATGTTTTTTTCTTTCTTTTATTTCTCGCTCTCGCTCTCCCTCTCCCTCTTTCCTTCTTTCTCTTTCTCTCTCAGTGGTCAAGCCTTCCTTTTCCATCCTGGAAGAAAGAAGCACTGTTTTGTTGACAACTATCTAGTCTGGGTTTTGTTAGTCTATACCCTTAGACTGTAAAGGCAAGGAAACGTTCTAAGAAATAAACGGCTTGACGTAGACCATGAAATGTACACATAATGGGTGACCATTTATTTTTGCGTGATTAGTGTCAGCTTTTATGCCTGGTTTTATTTGGCTCGAAACGGGCAACGAGAGAAACGGGGCCAAATTGATTCTAAACTAGACATATTGGCTCATTAATGAACGCGGTTAATTGAGTGTGTAACGGGGTGCCATAACACGGGACAGCTAAGAGCAGCAGCCCAATCCTCCATTTTAGCAATCTCACGTCACACCGTTTTTATTGATTGGCTGATTGCTCCCCCGTCCCTCCCGCCCTCCCTTCCCCATTTACAACCATTATGCCCTGTGAAATTACTCCCATTCTGAAACGATTAGGTCTTTGTCATTATAACTACCATCAGAACGTGTAGGCTACATCTTGACACCCTTGTAAAGTGAATTCCCTCCCGGTGCAGACGATGGCCTCTGTGTGCTTTAGCGGTCCCCCCTCCAGGGCAGCCACAGATGGACAGGCCCGCTGGAGGGATGGAGACAAAGGAACTCCTGGAGGATGGAGGGGTGCTCTGCATTACCCTGTAGATTTTTTTTCTTTCTTCCAATCCACCTCCCTCCGTTCCTTTAGGCTACAGGGTCTACCGCCGTCTCTCTAGGCTACAGGGTCTACCTCGCTCCAGCCTGTTCCCAGGGGCAGACAGACAGCGATGGTAGTATCTCAGGAAATGAAATTCTGGTTGGGGGGGGTGTTGTGTACCCCCTGATGGTGTAGTAACAACAAAATCCCAGGGCCCATGCCTCAAAGTACCCCCATCCCCCCACTCCCCCATTCCATGTTGTACTCCCTCTTCCCTAGCTCCATCCCCAGCCTCACTGTCTGAGGTAACTGTCCGTGTATTGACTGCTCAACAGGAGCTCTCTGCCTCTCACCACACATCTTCAGATCACTGCTACCTACTCATGGGGATATTGTATTACTAAGAGAATCTCAGGCCCCCAAGTAGCTCTCTGTGGATGTAGCCTACTCTCCTTTTGACTCTTAAAAAAAAAAAAAAAAGATCTCTCATACTCCCTCATCTACTTCCTGTCCCGTTCTCTCCCTGTTTTTCTGTCTTCTTTCTTTTATGCAGTCCCCCCCCTTTATCCTCCTACCTCTCTGTTTTTCTCTCGTTCCTGCTCTCCCTCTCTTTCAATGAGCAAACAAATATTACTTCCTGAGCCGTCGACTCGGTCGCAGTGATTTGCCGTGGTTGTCAGGTTGGCTATAGGTTAACACCGCGTGCATCCCTTTTGTCCTCTCCCTATGAAAGGGAGGCGGAAGAGAGGCCAGTGTTCTGGGGGGGATTAGCGCCCGTGCTGCCTGGCTGCCGCCTTCCATTGTGTGCCGTGTCACAGCGATGCAGCGTGTCCATGCCAGGATGGCTCCCATCAGGGCTCAGTGCCCGCTGCCATGTTGTTCCTGCTTCCTGGGTACAGGGTACAATCCTCATTCACACTACCACCACCGTCGTTTCCACAAACCTTGAGTGTCTGGACAGTGTCCAATGTCACTTCCTTGATTAAACGTAAATACCCTTGGGGAGTTAGAGCGTGTGGACCCTGTAAGGCTTATGAGCCGACTCAACACGTTTCATTGTTTCACGGTCCTGCTTCCTCATTAGCAAAAGGTTCCAATATGGTGAGAATATTGGATGTGGGTGTACCTTTATTTGGTATTCCACATTTCTGTAACTGTCTACATTTGCTGCCTGCAAGCCTTCTCTGTCTGTGCCTACATTGAAAGGGAGCATTCAAAGCCTCAGACCGTGATGACACACCCTAGCTGGTAAGAACAAGTCTTCATTCCAAGCGGACGTCTTGGACAGATGTTCCCTTCTGGTATCGGAGACTCACAGCAATCAGCGCCAGCCTAAACTTGGAGTCACCTCTTCACTGTTGACGGTACTATTTAATTAAGCTACCAGTTGAGGACTTCTAAAACTAGACACTAATGTACATGTCCTCTTGCTCAGTTGTGCACCGGGGCCTCCCACTCTTTCTATTCTGGTTAGAAACAGTTTGCGCTGTTCTGTGAAGGGAGTAGTACACAGCGTTGCACGAGATCTTCAGTTTTTTGCCAATTACTCGCATCGAATAGCCTTAATTTCTCAGAACAAGAATATACTGACGAGTTTCAGAAGGAAGTTCTTTGTTTCTGGCCATTTTGAGCATGTAATCAAACCCACAAATGCTGATGCTCCTGATACTCAACTAGTCTAAAGAAGTCCAGTTTTATTGCTTATTTAATCAGCTTTCAGCTGTGCTAACATAATTGCAATAGGGTTTTCTAATGATCAATTAGCCTTTTAAAATGATAAACTTGGATTAGCTAACACAACGTGCCATTGGAACACAGGAGTGATGTTTGCTCATAATGGGCCTCTGTACGCCTATGTACATATTCCACAAGGGTGTTGGTGGAAGACGTTTAGAGGGTGCAATACAATGAATGTAATATTATTAATGTACAATACAGGTTACCCTTAGATGCATAACAGAGCCTGGGAAGCTCAAAGGGATCCACAGTCCTCTATCAATGATACAAATGTTTAACTCAATAAAATGTGAACATAAATGCGCTGTAGTTTAAGCTTTAGAACGGCAAAATTGACCCTTTGTCCCATGGAAAAAATGTGTTGTTGCAGGAGAATTTCTTAAAGGCTAAATATTCTCTCCCATGCGAAGATGCGGGGCCTTTAAAATGTTATTTCCCAGGGCCGTGGAGTTGGTTAGTCCGGCCATGCACTACCACAGTTGTAGTAAAACTCCTTGCATGCTATTTTTATTGCACTCTAAAGTCGGAGTTGTGTTCTGATTTTGAGGGTATTCCTGATTTTAATTTGCTATCACAGAAGGGGTCCCCGGACCCAAAAGTTGTAGGAACCCCTGCCTTAGGAGGGAACCCCTGCCTTAGGAGCTGTTAGCCTAGCGGGTTGTTTCTTTTGTAATATTGTGGGATGTAGGCTAGTATAGGGGAGAAAGGGCAGAAGGAAGACTATTTATTTAGTTAAGCCATCATGCCGGTGTTTCTGGTGGATCGAGAGAGCATGTCAGGTTATTGACTTGCAACATTGGCTGCAGGCAAGACTGTTGTTCACAGGAAGGATTATGGCTGGAAGGTGTGGGTTCTCACCAAGCCAGAGAGCGAGGAATGAGTAGAGAGGAACACAGAGCAAACACTGCCCCAAGGCGGACAAAGCGTTGTCTTTCCACGGTGCTGTATCATTAATGTCCCCTGTTTTGAATATGCTTTTAATAATGTACCACACAGAGTGATATTTATGTTTATTGATATCTGCAACGGCCGTGTTAGGCAAATAGATGCAAATATATTCTAGTTTTGCCCTAGCCAGAATCTGACTAGACGTTACCTGCTCTCTCTAGTGGGAACGCGGCTATGCCACGATCAGGACAGCACGGACTTGATGCAAGTTATGGCTCGGAAAACCTACCTCAATTCACGAATGGGAGATTGCAGTGTACTCTTTATTATCCCAACTGACAAACCAAGAAGATTGAAATGCATTTTTTGGTCAGCATGCTAGGCTGGCTAATGCTAAAGGGTTGAGAAAGATTCTTTACCTCAAACACCAGGACATTGGTTTAGATTGAACAGCCCTCTGATAGGTTTCAAGCAGGCCCATCTTGACCTGTCAGCCATAATTCACTATACAGTAAAGAGAAGCTGGCAGCTTGGAGCTTCAGGGCACGCCACTTGACCCAGAGCACCAGCCGTGTCTAGCTACATAATACCCCTGGTGTGTGCCCTGCAGACAGACCGTGACGTCCCTACAACTCCCCCTACAACCCCCATTCCCCCTGAGTGGTGCTGCCAGAGCAAAAAGACCCCAGGCTCGGCTGGGTCCAGTGACACTGACAGAGATGAAGACATCTCCAAACTCCCAGCTGTCTACTGATGACCGTTCCACTCTGCAGCTCCGTGGCCTTGTTTGTTTCTGCCTGTCCCTCCTATAGGGAGGGGAGGAGCCACATTACAGAGGACCATCCCACAGGGCACTTCAGTGGTACTGCTGCCTGCTGGGAGATTTGTCATCTCTGTCATGTCAGTGTTTTTATGTGGCACTGAGTAACACAAGGCAGGACAGTTTCAGGTGAAGATGGATCGAGGTGATTTTTGTTAGTTGAAATCAGGGAATTTGTATAGTCTGAGGCCATTTGACCTCATGATTTAAGCTACTATTTTTATATTAGACGATGAGGTCAATAAAGACTATTTCTAGCAGTTCTTCTGTCAGTGTGTGTGTGTTCCCAACCAGGAAGCATCTGTGCTGTGTTTTTGGTCCGTCTCAGTTGAGGAGCTCAGTGGAGACTGACGATGTCTAAAGATCAACCAAGCCACCCTCTATGCTAGGCACTGAAACATCAGATGTGTGTGTGTGTTCGTGTTGGTGTGCTCTTGTGTGTGACAAGACATTGTACCTATGTATTCACTTTACTGTCTGTGTTCATGTGTTTTGCCGTGTGTGTGTCTTGCTAGCGTGCATGCGTGTTTGCAAGCACCAGAAAACATTAAGAACACTTCAAGACTAGGGAAGAGTGGTTCAGACTCTCCATTCAAACCACCTCCCTCCAATTTATAACTCTTGGAGATAGATCTGTCTGACGAGGTCTGTAATTAAACTAGGAGGGGTAAGAAACTTGTGCCCTCAAGAGTTTTCCACCCCTCCTTTTTGTTTTGGAGGGTAGAGTGGAAAAAAAGTTTTTCCCATCTCCTTGTTGCGCTCCTTCACCCTGAAACAACAACCACAACCACCACCAGAGGAATAGGCTACTTGCCACAGTTGTAAAAATCCATGTCTGTGTATGGAAATGCAAAGCTACGATGCTTGTTGCATCAACACGCTATACTCATTCTGCTACACACATTACCGACTGACATTGATTTGTGTTGACTGATTGTAAATTATGGACCGACCACCTTTTACACCTGGGTTTGACAGCTAATCAATGGCTCTGTTGTCAATAATCTCCACACGTGGCTTTTGAGCTCCTTGGATCTGGTAATTAATCAATCGCTTGTTTCAACCTTCCTTTAGTTTAGTCTTCCTTCCTTCGTATTGACCCTCTTTGGGTTTCTCTGTTTGACTCGTCTAACTTGAGGAAAAAGGTGGTTGATTTTTAGAGATGGCTACGGTATTTTCTGACTTATCATCGACTGCTCTGCTCATCTCTGGCAAGTGCAAACAGGCAGGAAACGGTTAAAGATACATTTTTTGGACAGGCTTTGTGCTGTGTGGCATGGCAGAGCAGAGGCAGGACTAGCCCTGGTGACTGAGTGGAGTTGGCCGGGTGCCAGCAGAGCCCCACGCCACAGACAATACCCACCTGTGTTATGCCGAGGGTCGCTGTGTGCGCGTGCATGGTAGTTATGGCGCACTCAAACAGGCAGGTTCTAGCTCCCCCTCTCTGTTTCCCCCTGCCCCCTCTCTCCGACCCCCTCACAGGCAGGGCCAGGCCCGCCTGTCAGTCAACAGGCTCCAGCCTTTGTTTGGGTCATTGTGTTGGAGGCAAATTTCAAACCAAGAGAACGATGGAGACTGGGATATAAAATGTGGTCTCTAAAGTCTTTCTACCCCCTACCTCTAACTAAACCTGCCTTAGGCAAGGAGGATGGAGGGGGAAGGAGAGGGGGGGGGGGTCCCTTGGGGTCTTTGCTCTCTGGTTACTGTGAAGAGCCTGTCCCTGCCAGAGGGTCGCCATGGAAACGACTGGTATTTGATTCCTACAACAATGCCAAAGCAGCCCCTCCTCCCAAACTACACATACACACACACACACACGCGTGCACACTCACACCAATCAACACGAACACACACACACACTATTCTAACATGTTAGTTTAGGTGGTTAGCTATTGGCACAGGCAGGATAGTTCTAGTGTAAACGTTCCATGATGGGTACTGCTGCCAGAAGAAAGATTTGGAGAAGCCCTCTGCTTTAAAGGAGGGGTGTGTGTGTGTGTGTGTGTGTGTGTGTGTGTGTGTGTGTGTGTGTGTGTCTGAATGTGAAAGATGGGGACATGGGTATGGTTGCATGTCTGTCTCTGAGGCGACGTGTAGGTCTATGTGCTTGTGTCTTGTGTCACTCTGTTCAAGGCCAGAGTGTGAGAGAACATAAAGCCATAGAATCCCTCTGTGTGAATGTGGTTAGAGCTCTGCATGCCTTAGTGATAGGTGACAGATGCTGGAGCGGCGACCGGATTAACACTGTTTAGCCTAGTCAGTGTCCGCTACTGGTCCTGTAGCCACACACATACACACACTGGAGAAGGTTAGTCTTGCCTGGCAACACTGATTACCAATTAGGTCGACCTTGTAGTGTGTAGGTTCTTACTCGGATATATCATGCATAATCTACTGTTGAAAATAAATCCTAATATGCAGCTAGATGTTTTAGGCTCTTGTCTTCATGGTTACAGCCCCACAGCAGGTGTATGACGTCATCAGGAGATATGGTATTTAACTGCTGAACCCACTCATTTGTTCCCCACAAGATTTGATGAAACATCATTTTTAGTGGTAATTTACTCCTGGAAAAATTGGGATAAACTAATTTTAACATGCTTGTCACTGAATATCAATGACAGACAAACGAGGATGTAGAACATGCCATATGCTGTTTAAGGCATCCTATGGGCTTCCTAGAATCAGGGGGCCTTCAGGAAGTGCCGTATTGGCCTCACAGTCCAGTGATATCATCGGCTAACCCCCCTAGGGAGTGGACACATGCTCCCAGGCGCTCTCATTTCCTGATTCTCTTCTGTCCTCTGTGACCCACTGATCCAGAAAGGCCTGGATGGGGGAAAGCAACTCTCCTGAACTCCCATTAAGCTATTACTTTCACCTGTCCTGGTCTCCTATATAGACCAGTGTTCAGTAGTTTGCATGATGCTGAGAATCACTGTGCTCAAATACAGGAGGGATAGATGCGGCACGTCTTGCGTCATCATGCCCCTTAACTTGAATGGAACTTGAAATTAGAATTGTTTACACAAAATAAACCAATTTCAACATGCAATCTTAAAGTAAAATATTTAAATTGTCAAATGTAGTTGTTTAATCCTTAGGTTTCAATCCTTTATGCTGTCTGTCCATGAAAAAGTACAAGGTAAGATGCTTGTTGATTCATACTGTTCTCCACCGGGTTCGGAGCTGACTGCCGGGGTATATTGCCTATGTCTTGCTCGTGCACGGTCAGACGGCTCTGGCTGGCCAAGACGGGTCCCGTTAATATGATTAAGGAGGATTACAGCGTAGCGTCTGCACATTAAACGAGCCAACGCCAATTGGCGCCCCCACCTTTCAACAACAGCTTTTTATTTAGTCAGTACTGTGCAGTGACAATGCACAGATACAGTTGAAGTTGGAAATTTACATACACTTAGGTTGAAGTCATTAAAACAAATTGTCTTCCGACAATTGTTTAGACAGATTATTTCACTTATAATGCACTATATCACAATTCCAGTGGGTCAGAAGTTTACATACACTAAGTTGACTGTGCCTTTAAACAGCTTGGACAATTCCAGAAAATGATGTCATGGCTTTAGAAGCTTCTGATAGGCTAATTGACATCATTTGAGTCAATTGGAGGTGTACCTGTGGATGTATTTCAAGGCCTGCCTTCAAACTCAGTGCCTCTTTGCTCGACATCATGGGAAAATCAAATTAAATCAGCCAAGACCTCAAAGAAAAATGGTAGACCTCCACAAGTCTGGTTCATCCTTGGGAGCAATTTCCAAACATCTGAAGGTACCACGTTCATCTGTACAAACAATAGTACGCAAGTGCAACCACCATGGGACCACGCAGCCGTCATACCGCTCAGGAAGGAGATAGATTCTCTCTCCTAGAGATGAATGTACTTTGGTGCGAAAAGTGCAAATCAATCCCAGAACAACAGCAAAGGACCTTGTGAAGATGCTGGAGGAAACGGGTACAAAAGTATCTATATCCAAAGTAAAACGAGTCCTATATCGACATAACCTGAAAGGCTGCTCAGCAAGGAAGAAGCCATTGCTCCAAAATCGCCATAAAAAAGCCAGACTACGGTTTGCAACTGCACATGGGGACAAAGATCGTACTTTTTGGAGAAATGTCCTCTAGTCTGATGAAACAAAAATAGAACTGTTTGGCCATAATGACCATTTATGTTTGGAGGAAAACAGGGGATGCTTGCAAGCCGAAGAACACCACTCCAACCGTGAAGCACGGGGGGTGGCAGCATCATGTTGTGGGGGTACTTTTGCTGCAGGAGGGACTGGTGCACTTCACAAAATAGATGGCAGCATGAGGAAGGAAAATTATGTGGATATATTGAAGCAACATCTCAAGACATCAGTCAGGAAGTTAAAGCTTGGTCGCAAATGGGTCTTCCAAATGGGGAATGACCCCAAGCATACTTCCAAAGTTGTGGCATCATGGCTTAAGGACAACAAAGTCAAGGTATTGGAGTGGCCATCACAAGCCCTGACCTCAATCCTATAGAACATTTGTGGGCAGAACTGAAAAAGCGTGTGTGAGCATGGAGGCCTACAAACCTGACTCAGTTACACCAGTTCTGTCAGGAGGAATGGGCCAAAATTCACCCATCTTATCGTGGGAAGCTTGTGGAAGGCTACCTGAAACGTTTGACCCAAGTTAAACAATTTAAAGGCAATGCTACCAAATACTAATTGACTGTATGTAAACTTCTGATCCACTGGGAATGTGATGAAAGAAATAAAAGCTGAAATAAATAATTCTCTACTATTATTCTGACATTTCACATTCTTAAAATAAGATGGTGATCCTAACTGACCTAGGACAGGGAATTTTTACTAGGATTAAATGTCAGGTATTGTGAAAAACTGAGTTTTTAAATGTATTTGGCTAAGGTGTATGTAAATTTCCTACTTCAACTGTACCACTGGCAGAAGCAGCGTTTCAGGGCTAGCGTCTTATAGCATTGAAGCTAATTACTGTAGACTCGAGGCATTTGAAAACGCTAATGTTAACACCGAGTTGGGGGACTGGGGAGTTGAAAAGAATAGACATCCAGGTGTGTGTGTGTGTGTGTGTGTGTGTGTAAACTCGATCTCTCACTCGCTTGCTGCGGCAGTCATTACCATAATCCCTGTCAGAGCAGTGCTTCTTTCCATTACCTCCTTTGTGCCCGTCAGAGCTCATGACAGAAAACCAAATAGACGGGGGGAAAAGTCCCACCAAATTGCTCTGTCATAGTTTTGACTCTTCCGCACCGAGACTGAGCACTCTGAACAAAAAGTTCCCCCTGGATTCCTCCCATCAAAGACAGACTCTGGAGTCTACCCAGAGCCCTGTCAGAGTCAAATGAAGCCATTAATATCCTTTCTCCCGTTGCCCCGGCGCTCACTCATTTCTTTATGCCCCTCACATAGAGCCTGCCTGCCAGACACACAGGGAACACTCCTTTTGTTCCCATCAGAGGCATATTTCAACTAATGGGGATAGATCAATATTAAGAGGCTTTCTTTTTCTTACATTGTGCAGAGACTGTGAATTGTCTCTTAGGCACAATACAGTACCGACTTTTACTGACCTTCCCAACTTAGTCCTATTCTGTCCCAATGAATGAAGTGTGTCTCTCTCACATAGTTAATATGGATATGTTTTGGTAAAAATGTTTTGAGCCAAAAGCTTTTTCATTGAAAAATAAAAAAGCTGGTTAGGAGTGGAGGACACTACTGAAGCTAAGCCTGTTAGTGGTTTGGGAGATCAGGAGGAACAAGGTTTGGGAGATCAGAAGAGAGTCCAGGAAGAACAAGGTTTGGGAGATCAGAATAGTGTCCAGGAGGGACATATCCTGCTTCTCTTCCCGTCCTTCCATGTAGATAACAAAGATACAAAGGAAACCTGTTGTCATCGACTGTTAAGAGATCATTATTCTGTGTCCATTCTCACCATTAGAAGAACCGGCTGACGTCATCAAATGTCAGTGATGGAGCCTGTGTGTGTGTGTGTAACTTAAACTTGTTCGCTGTATGTGTGTCTGTCATTCATGACGACTATGTTAGGACGCCTGACAGCGGGCGTACTCTACCACAAGCCCTGAGCGCATGTAAACACCTCCACGGCCGCTCACCGCTGACTAAGGCCTCATGCTCATCGCTCTCCCCTAGCTAGCGGCTAACCTGCAGCCTGCAAGGCCAGCGTGAATAATTAAAGCCTCACTCAGACGTGATTGAGGGGAGAGCGAGGCCAGGCGAGAAGCTCTTCTGTCGAGAGTCCATTAAATATAAAAACTGTTTGTGGCCACTAATAGCTTCTTTTGTTTTCCAAGGGCTTCTGATGTCTCAGTATGCTCTGGTCAGTAGGTGAATGTTTGGTCAGGGAAATGGTTTAAAATTTGAAGTGAAGGTGGTTTGGGATAGCGATGGCGTTTTTAAATACGTATAAATACAGTGCATCACAGTGCCACTCAATCCCCTTTAGTTATCCTTTGGTGTTGGGCTCCTTTGTTACGCCTGTTACTTTCTAATGGCTAATCTGCATGACTGAAACACAAGTCTCCATAGAGGTGTTCTCTGTTTAACCTCTGTCAGGATGCTGCGCTGATAAAAAGCCAGTCTCTCTCGCTTTCTCTCGCTTTCTTTCTTTCTCTCACTTTCTCTTTTTTTTTTTTCTCTCGCTTTTTCTTTTTTTCCTCTTTCTCTCCAGATTGGGGACAGCAGCCACTTTTGTATTTATACATTCACGAGTGCTGCTGTGCCCTGTGAAAGCGCACACACACACTTGGTGTATAAATAGGTTTGTGCAGGGGATTAGGTGTGTTCAGGGCCAGAGCGCCCCTTATGGTTTGGGCTCTGGGCTAAAGGGGAATGCAGGGAGCGGTGCTCCTCATGGGAAGAACTGCACACAAATCATTACCGCTCATCAGCCGGTGCCACTCTGACACCTACTCAGTCACTCACTGGCTCGCACGCTGTCTCGCACACACTGCTTATTCATGAGGGTCTATAGGCACCATGCAAACTGCCTTTCATGCGACTAAAAGGTCTGGTAATGACCAGTTGTGTGAGGAAAGCATAGACATACATACTTGGCACTTTTATTTTTTTGTTAGCAGTTGGTGTATTCCTGGTGGGTTGGATATTTATCTTTGACCATCTGTTTCATGAGGAGTGGAAAGTAGCTGAGTTCAGACAATGTTTTGTTCCTTTAAAAAAAAATCATAAACCCATCAGGCTTTAAGTAAATATCATCCATAACATCCAGTTGCTTCTGTAGACTGTTGCAACATGGCTGAAAAGTATTGCCTCAGCACAAGAGCAAGGCAAGTCCTTTATCCAGTAGCTCCCAGTAAATAATGTATGACTTCTATCTCACAAAGGCTATATGTACCGTATTAAATACATAACCCTCATCTCTTATTGATATTATTTGATACCTTATCTGGGCCTTTCTGGCTTCTTTGCTAATTGCTAAGATTTAGGATCTAGCGCCGTGTACTCCAGGAGAGAGATTTGAATCTTGAGTTGAGCCAATAATGATGCAACGTCTCATAGCTGTCCGTGGCTATGGGGTTTTAAAGTGAGGTATTTGAGTCTAAAGTTACTTGCTGCAGCAGGATAGAGATGAATCAGCTAGCAGATAGCTTACACTGTAAACACCACACAGACACACACACACACAGCCGGATCATATCAAGCGGTCGACTGTTTACACACCTCAGCCTGCAGATAAGGTGGAATTTCTGTCCTGTCTCATCCAATCTGCCAGAAGACACGTCTGTGTCAAGTGCCCCTGATTCCACTTCCTGTGTTTTTGTTGTGAGAGAAGCACTGAGATAGCAAAGGAGAGCTAGTATGGGGGAAAGAGGAATGTATTCTCCTCTCGTGGTGTGAATCCCTCAATCTCTGGACACTGTCACGTGGCGCAATCAAAACCCACTCAAACATGCGCACACTACACACTACACACTACACAAGCATACAAGGACATAAACAGAAACTAAATCCCTTGCCTTTCTGGCTGCTAGGATTTGGAGTCTCCGTTCCTTAGCTCTTATCTCTCCCAGACTGATAAAGGGTTATGTAGCTGTAATTCTCTGTGTAAACAAACAAGACATTGTTTTTCTTCTGCGGTGTCCATGGTCCTGTGTGAGGCGCGCGCGCACACACACTCAGGCGTTGCTACTCTGTAGCCCAGTCTGATGCTCCTGAGGGCCACCCATCCTGACTGCACAACAAAAAGCCCATTACGCCGAGCTTTGCCACATGGCTGCTCCCTTCTTTACCTGCAATACGATCCACATTAGCATCAACAAAAGCCCTCCGAGCTCCGTGTCTCACTGGCAGACAGGAGGGCGAGCACAGATAAGGCCAGGCAGTAATGAGCATTCAGCTTCCCTTCTGTACAGGGAAGACCTGCTCGCACTGCATTGTGGGGTAGGTAATCAACAACAGGTCAGTCTTTGGGGCGTCTGTGTGGAGGTGGACAATGATTGCTAACAATGTGCCATATCTATCCCCCTGAGAAGAGGGGGGGGGCTTGACTGAGAAGGGGGTTAAATGCCGACCCGGAGAGAGAATGGCATTCCAGTGCATCTTAGTGGAACAGGGAGCTCGGCTGTCAGCCACTGATAGAGGGAGAGTGAGATAGGATCAGTGCAAATAACTCCCGCTAATGACGCTGCGATCCGCTCTGATTCAGGTGCCCTTATCTCTGCATCCTAGCCTGACTTCTGCACACACACTCAACCCTCTCTCCACATGTACACATGTTTACTGGAAAAGGTCCCCAGCCACAATTGATGCCCCACACATTCAAAGGTCCGTTTAGAAGTTATCGTGAAAAGCTCTGGTACCAGTTGTTTGTTGGGGGCAAAGTATGAGAGGAAATGTACCTTTGACCTCGATTTTCAAAGGGTTGTTTATTTGGAAAGTTGATATGAGGACAGCGATGGTATGGGGTAATCTGGGTTGATGTATAAACTGTTTTCAGATGCAGTGCAAAAGAAGGCACTCTTCAACCTCCGAGAGCCTGTGGGTGTTGCTGTCTGTAAGACCACCTCTTGATCACGTGGCCTCTACATGTTGTCACTCTACACGCCTCTACATGTTGTCACTCTACTGGCCTCTACATGTTGTCACTCTACTGGCCTCAACATGTTGTCACTCTACACACCTCTACATGTTGTCACTCTACACGCCTCTACATGTTGTCACTCTTTACTTATATAGAACACCTTTTTATTACAGTAGCTTCCTCATATACAGTAGAACACCTTTATTACAGTAGCTTCCTTATATAGCAGACCTTTATTACTATAGCTTATTGTATTACTAGAACACCTTTATTAATGTAGCTTCCTTTATTACTGTATCTTCCTTATATAGAACACCTTTATTACAGTAGCTTCCATTATTACTGTAGCTTCCTTATATAGAACACCTTTATTACTGTAGCTTCCTTTATTAATGTAGCTTCCTTATTTAGAACACCTTTATTACTGTAGCTTCCTTTATTACTGTATCTCCCTTATATAGCAGACCTTAATTACTGTAACTTCCTTATATAGAACACCTTTATTACAGTAACTTCCTTTATTACTTTAGCTCCCTTATATAGCATAACTTTATTACTGTAGCTTCCTTTATTACTGTAGCTTAATTTATTACGTAACTTCCTTATATTGCACACCTTTATTGCTGTTGCTTCCTTATATAGAACACCTTTATTACTGTAGCTTTCTTTATTACTATAGCCTTCTTTATTGCTGTAGCCTTTATTGCTGTAGCTTCCTTTATTAATATAGCTTTCTTTATTACTGTATCTTCCTTAAATAGAACACCTTTATTACTGTAGCTTTCTTTATTACTATAGCCTTCTTTATTGCTGTAGCTTCCTTATATAGAACACCTTCATTACTGTAGCTTCCTTTATTACTGTAGCTTCCTTATATAGCCGACCTTCATTACTGTAGCTTCCTTTATTACTGTAGCTTCCTTATATAGAACACCTTCATTACTGTAGCTTCCTTTATTGCTAACTTCCTTATAGCATACCTTCATCACTGTAGCTTCCTTAATTACTGTAGCTTCCTTATATAGCCGACCTTCATTACTGTAGCTTCCTTTATTACTGTAGCTTCCTTATATAGAACACCTTCATTACTGTAGCTTCCTTTATTGCTAACTTCCTTATAGCATACCTTCATCACTGTAGCTTCCTTAATTACTGTAGCTTCATTTTATTACGGTAACTTCCTTATATAGCACACCTTTATTACTGTAGCTTTCTTATATAGCACGCCATCCCGGGTCCCCCCCTGTGAAGCGGCCTGGTTATTTTAAGTTATTTGTGGAGCATCCAGTATCCAGTAAATTAGTAATAGTTCCCCTACTGCTAGTGGAAGCCTTTGATCTGTTTCGTTCTCCAATGTTAAATGATTTCCCTCCAAATCGTTGCGAACATGCCGACACCGGCTGCTCTTTTATCAGCGGCCGCTAACAGGGCTGTTCACTAGCTCCCAGGCTTTGAAGCACCGAATACATCACTCTGAGAAGAACAAAACAGACTAAAAGATAGAGCCTAACCCTTTTTATGTATTTAGTTATACATGTGTGTTTCAGGGTGGTATGGCCACAAGCATATTCCCCCCTCAGTTATTTCCCAGAATTAGGTCCCTTGGCTCATCTCTGCAACTTCTCAATGGGCTCGGGAGAGGTGAAGGTCGAGTCACTGGTCCTCCGAAACACTACCCGCCTGGCTGCCTACTTCTTATCACACTGCTCGCTTAACCCATGTCCAAGGAAACACAGTTCAACTGACGACCGAAGTCAGCTTGCAGGCACTCGGCCCTGTCACAAGGAGCAAAAAAATCCTCTTTTATTTAAAACTTTTTGAAATAAAAGTGGAAATGACCCTTAGCAGAGCAAGGTTTACTGCAGTAAACGCTCCTGTTCACACCAACACTGCAACTGGCCACCAGTTCCATTCCGGTTAAGGCTCCCCTTTAGTTTCAGAGGACAGCCAGAAAGTACCAAACTATAGCACCAAGGAACAATTGGCGGAAACCCAGTCTTTGAAATCCAATGCTGACAAATTGCTGGGTGGTTGACTTTGCAAGACATACTGGACCGTATTGATTTTCTTCCCCTTTCTCTCTCTTTGTGTGTTGTGTGTGTGTGTGTTGTGTGTGTGTGTGTGTGTGTGTGTGTGTGTGAAAAATCAGGCAGGGGCAAAGAAAATGCAATATTGTATTCCATTAAATAATCCATAGGATATCTAATAACAGGCACATAATGTTCCTTGGTATTGAGAAAAAAGAAATAAATATTATTTCCTTTCATCTATTGTTGTTCTGGGGGAGTGGAGGAACTTTTTTCCGGAATGTGGACCCCTCTTTCTGGCCAAGTGCTCTTGATGCTCAGCACATATTTTATGGCTTTATCAAATTATCACCAAGCTCACTAAAAGGAAATCACAAGATCTGAGAAAAGCATTTTCCATGATAATGGCAGGAAAGCTACACATTTCCCCAATCTCTCTTTGTTAATTAGACCTATCTGCCAAATGCATAATAGCTGTTTAACACCTTAATGGCATGTCCATCATTTGCACCTACATTCAGGAGTATCCTACATTCGATGTTTCTTTTGTCTGTCTGTCTCACAATTGATCTCTTTGGATGGCACAGCACTGTTTTAAAAAGGTTAGGAACACAATGAATTCCCACTCTGTCAGTCTTGCATTTATTTAAGATCAAATCAAACGTTATTTGTCACATTGCACCGAGTACAACAGGCATAGACCTTACAGTGAAATGCTTACCTACAAGCCCTCAACCAACAATGCTTTAAGAAGTTTTAAGAAAAAATGTGAAATTAAAAGTAACAAGTAATTAAACCGTAGCAGTAAAATAGCGAGGCTATATACAGGGGTACCGGTATAGAGTCAGTGTGCAGGGGCACAGGTTAGTAGAGGTAATTGAGGTAATATGTACATGTAGGTAGAGTTAAAGGGACTATGCATAGATAATAAACAGAGTAGCAGCAGCTTAAAAGAGGGGTCTGGTGGCCCTTTGATTAACTGTTCAGGAATCTGGCTTTGGGGGTAGAAGCTGTTAAGAAGCCTTTTGGACCTAGACTTGGCACTCCGGTACCTCTTGCCATGCGGTAGCAGAGCCAACAGTATGACTAGGGTGACTGGAGTCTTGGACACCGCCTGGTATAGAGGTATTTTATGGCAGGAAGCTTGGCCCCAGTACCCTCTGGAGTGCCTTCTGGTCGGAGGTCGAGCAGTTTCCATACCAGGCAGTGATGCAACTAGTCAGGATACTCTCGATGGTGCAGCTGTAGAACCTTTTGAGGATCTGAGGACACATGCCAAATCTTTTCAGTCTCATGAGGGGGAATGGGCTTTGTTGTGCCCTCTTCATGACTGTCTTAGTTTGTTTTGGACCATGATAGTTTGGTGATGTGGACACCAAGGATCTTGACGCTCTCAACCTGCTCCACTACAGCCCCGTCGATGAGAATGGGGGCGTGATCGGTATTCCTTTTC
This sequence comes from Thymallus thymallus, assembly GCA_023634145.1. NCBI lineage: Eukaryota > Metazoa > Chordata > Actinopteri > Salmoniformes > Salmonidae > Thymallus > Thymallus thymallus. Next base: position 19,007,337 of record CM042381.1, read on the forward strand.
CTGTAGTCCACAATCATCTCTTTTGTCTTGGTCACGTTGAGAGATGTTGTTATCCTGGCACCACATGGCCAGGTCTCTGACCTCCTCCATATAGGTTGTCTCATCGTTGACGGTGATCAGGCCTACCACTGTTGTCATCGGCAAACTTGATTGTGTTGGAGTCGTGCCTGGCCACACAGTCATGAGTGAACAGGGAGTACAGATGTAATGATACCTTTGCCTGATGGCATTGTCTGGGGCTGGAAGTGCCCTGTTCTGTCGTGTCTGATAGCTTGTCCCAGAGTTCTCCTTTTAAATTGATTTTATATCAGAGTCAAAGGTTAGTACTCTTGAGTCAAAGGTTAGGGCTGTAGCAGTAACATTAAAGTAGTTTTTATAGTCTTTCTGTTGTGAGGGTTGTCAGAGACTCCTACACACCGGACCTTGTTCAATCCAAAGTACCACTGCTCTATTTTTGAGGCTCATGGTTGTCACTAACCTGTCCTTCAGAATTTCCTAGTGGGCCCACTGTGATTGCTGAGGAACCAGAGGAAGAATGAGGCTTATTCAGGGTGGTTAATTAGCTTGTCCAGTGGAGGTGAGAGGTGCTTCAGTCAGAGGGATGAGCCCGTTGTTTTAAATTTAACAGGATACCCCAGGGATTTGCTATCTGGGAGAGGCAGAGATTCACCTAATCCTGCCAACTCTCTCTCTTTCTCGCGCTCTCTCTTTTTTTCACTCCTTCTTTTTCTCTCCACACACACACACACACACACACACACACACACACACACACACACACACACACACACACACACACACACACACACACAGACTCTCCTCTCCTGCTGCACACAGTCATCAAACACATTTGTGTCAGCCTCACTTCATTGACTTGCTCCTGTTGGGTTCCTCCCTATAGCCAGAGGGTGAATCTTCTCCCAGCACGAATAGAAATGTGCCCTTGTCTCTCCTAACGTGTCCCAGTCCTGCTGAGACCCACCATGTGTCCACATGGTTGTTGTCATCCTTACTGCTCCTCAGATAAATTGGACTTGGATACTGTGTTGGTAAAAGCTGGGACTGATGTTACTTGAGTAGTCAGTTGGTGGTTTTAGATTTAGAACACCAAGGTAAAACTGGAAATTATCTCCATTATTCCTCTATATGCCTGTTTATTGCATTTAGTATTGAAACAGTACACCATGTTGGTCTAAATACTGTATATACCTGATTGTAGCACTATTGAAGACACTGGTTTACTGAGCCATGTCCTCATATTTGTCTCTTAGTGTTCTCTGTAGTGGATTGTGTCTTCATTGGATTAAAATCTTCCCATAAAAGGATGTCCCCCCCTGCACCATTATTGAAGCACAGCTGATGTAGTCACAGTGACCAGAGGCCAGAGAGAGAACCAGCAGTGTTTTCAAACCGCCGCTTTTTGCGTGTAGGCAGGATGACAGAGCACCACGAGCCGCGGAAAATTGGATCCTTCCCTTCTTCAATCTGCCAGCTGAGCCGGTGCCAACCAACGCAGTAAAGCTGGTGTGCCCGGGCATACCAATCATTTTGTCCAGCATTTTTATTTATGGCTTGTCCTCCCCCACCCTTCAACAGCTATCAGAACATCCAGCTGGATCCAACGGCCAACGGGTCACATCCCTGGTCCCAGACCCCTAGGCAGGCCTAGAATTGTTCCTGGCAGAGGGTTCACAGGGAAGGGAACTAAAGTGGGCACGCTATAGCTCCTTGAGAAGCGCTGGAGGACAGGAAGGAGAGGAGAGCCTCCCGTAGGGAATTTGACCATTTTGCTGATGGCAAATACTCCCCACCATGTAGTTGTCAATGTGTGGAAGACTTGAGGTGTGTGGCTGCTTTGTGTCCAGTGAGTTGGGAGTAATCTAATGTGGCGGGTTTTAAATATTTTTGATGAGACTTCCCCCATTTTAGCACATCCATTGTCACCGCTACAGCTCTACCCTCATAATAAAACAAGCATTTCTTCATTCATCTCTTATTGACAGAACTTCTATCTAGGCAGTCAATGAAGTGAAAGTGAAGTAGATTGAATGTCACACTCAGTTGTTAGTCGTCTGCAACACAGATTTTATAGAGGACGGGTCTGTTGTCTATTTCTATGATAGCTACCCAACCACCAACTACTCTATATTGCCGCACTTCTAAGCGTTTGTTCGCTCGCTCATAAATAGCCTTTTCTTTCTTTCTCAAGATTAACTGACGTTTTGATTTGAATGGGCATCCAATTCAGTCTGAGGAGCTATTAGCCATACCACTCCCCTCCTGCTGGAGAGCCAAACCCTACCCCTTCATCAGTTTGCTCTCCAGATCACTGTTTTTTCCCTGACGTGTTTCCTGGTGACAGATGGGCTTGAAAACGAGTGGGATGGAGAGATGAAGGGGAGTCTGTGAAGAGAGAGCGCAAGAGAGAGGCAGACAATGTGGAGGTGGCCAGACATGAAAGGGAGAGAGGGAGGCATTTCCAGCCTGACTTAAGAGAGACTGACACAGTGGGCGGAGGGACAAAGCGAGGAGAAGAGGGAGGGAAGAAGGTGGAAAGAGGGAAAATAACTTGTGTTTATCTGTAGCAGCAGACTCTTCTCCTCCCTTCATATTAGCAGCCATATTTCACATCTATATTCCGCCAGGCCTTACTGTTATAAAGTAGTTTTTTTTTGGAGCATGTTAATTCAGCTGAAGGTCAATCTGCTCAGGGCTCAATAAAGCAATACCAGGGGGTCCTCATCCTGGTCTCATTCAGAATGAAGGGATGGATATTTGATGTGAGAATTTTCAAACCTCGTACCGACTATCTGTACAGCATACCAGGGCATTGAACTAGACTTATATTTTGCTACAAATACCCAGCTTATAAGGGACATCCTTACAAAACTGAGACGGTAGGGCCTCTCTCTCTCTGTCTCGCTCTGTCTCGCTCTGTCTCTGTCTCGCTCTGTCTCTGTCTCGCTCGGTCTCTGTCTCGCTCGGTCTCTGTCTCGCTCGGTCTCTGTCTCGCTCGGTCTCTGTCTCGCTCGGTCTCTGTCTCGCTCGGTCTCTGTCTCGCTCGGTCTCTGTCTCGCTCGGTCTCTGTCTCGCTCGGTCTCTGTCTCGCTCGGTCTCGCTCGGTCTCGCTCGGTCTCGCTCGGTCTCGCTCGGTCTCGCTCGCTCGGTCTCGCTCGCTCGGTCTCTCTCGCTCGGTCTCTCTCGCTCGGTCTCTCTCGCTCGGTCTCTCTCGCTCGGTCTCTCTCGCTCGGTCTCGCTCGCTCGGTCTCGCTCGCTCGGTCTCGCTCGCTCGGTCTCTCTCGCTCGGTCTCTCTCGCTCGGTCTCTCTCGCTCGGTCTCTCTCGCTCGGTCTCTCTCGCTCGGTCTCTCTCGCTCGGTCTCTCTCGCTCGGTCTCGCTCGCTCGGTCTCGCTCGCTCGGTCTCGCTCGCTCGGTCTCGCTCGCTCGCTCGGGCTCGCTCGCTCGGGCTCGCTCGCTCGGGCTCGCTCGCTCGGTCTCTCTCGGCCCCTCTCGGCCCCTCTCGGCCCCGCTCGGGTCCCTCTCTGTCTCGCTCGGGCCCCTCTCTGTCTCGCTCGGTCCCTCTCGGTCCCGCTCTGCCCCCCTCGGTCCCTCTCTGCCCCCCTCGGTCCCTCTCTGCCCCCCTCGGTCCCTCTCTGCCCCCCTCGGTCCCTCTCTGCCCCCCTCGGTCCCTCTCTGCACCCCTCGGTCCCTCTCTGTCTCTGTCTCCGTCTCTCTGGAATATGCAAATGGCATGGACAATAAACAAGGGAAACATTAGTAAACATTAAACTCACAAAAGTTTTAAAGTATATAGATATTATAAATGTTAGTATTGACATTGTACAGTGTTGTAACAATGTTCAATAAGTAGTTGAAAGGGAAACATAAATAACTGCTAAATATACAGTAGGTTGTATTTACAGTGTTTGCTCCACTGGTTGCCCTGTTCTTACTCAATGGTCTGTTAGGGGTCTGTTCAGGCTCTAGAATGGTCTGTTAGGGCTCTGTTAAGGCTCTAGAATGGTCTGTTAGGGGGTCTGTTCAGGCTCTTTGAGAAGTGGACTTATAACCAAATATTATCCTGTGAACACCACACACACACGTTTCCAGCCTTGTAATGTCCCTGAAAGCATTTCTTGAACAGCAGCACACAAACATTTTTCAGCATCGGCACACAGGCCTAGTAATGTAGCCCATTGGTTGGTGTGAATCCATTCCTTTCCCATTCACCCGGCTCGTGGAGAAAGAGGTGCCTATCAGGACACTGCCGTAAGCTGCGCTTCCAATCCCAAACCCTTTCTGACTGCAGAGTAAAGTGGATTTGGGAAGAGTCGGGGCAGAGGTAACAGCCTGTACGTATCAAGCAGACAACCTCATTTTCTCCCCCCTGCTCCCCTTCGCTCTCTCGCTTGGCCAGGGCTGCAGACCGTCCATGTTTTCAAGACAAACGGTGGGCCCCACAACGCAGGGCAGAATAGATTAGACCTCACTCCCTGTAATGTGGTTTTTCTTTCTGACACCTCCTGTCCCTGCCCATAACACTCCCTCCTCCCTGTAACTCCGCAGCTGTGTGAAATGAAACTATTTCAGCACAACACTATTTCAGGGCCCAATAAAGTCCTGGCATAACGATTGCAGGATTTATACTGGTGTGTGGTGGTTGTTGTCCATTGGAAGAGTATATACTTTTTATTGTTTACTAGCTTCCCTCTGTGTTCTCAAGTAAACAATGGAGTCATCTATGGCCCTGCAAATATCAAATAAAATGTGTAGGTGTAGTCTGTTATTCTGACTCAATCAGCATGACAGAGTGATCTCCAGCCTTGTCCTCGTCAACACTCTTACCTGTGTTAACGAGACAATCACTGACATGATGGCAGCTGGTCCTTTAGTGGCAGGGCTGAAATGCAGTGGAAATGTTTTTTGGGAATTAAGTTCATTTTCATGGCAAAGAGGGACTTTGCAATTAATTGCAATTCATCTGATCACTCTTCATGACATTCTGGAGTATATGCAAATTGCCATCAACACTGAGGCAGCAAACTTTGTGGAGACCAATATAAACGTTTACCACGACTGTAAATCTATAGATAAATTACACTTTTTATAGAAGTCATTTCTTTTTTTTCACAGTATAGCGTGATATATCGTTATCGTCCGAACAGTGGTAAATATTGTAATATGATTTTTTTGTTCATATCGCCCACCCCTAGTTTGGACCATAATACTTGTTGGTGATGTGGACACCAAGGAACTTAACTCTTGACCCGCTCCACTACAGCCCCGTCGATGTGAATGGGGGCGTGTTCAGCCCTCCTTTTCCTGTAGTCCACGATCATCTCCTTTGTCTAGCTCACGTTGGAGAGGTTGTTAATATCAATCTATCTGTGGATTAAAATAACACAACTCCCCTTACTGGAAAATACACATTCCTTGACTTTGTTGTTGGCAACTCAGACGCAAGACAAAATGTTGCATCTTCTGGCAACAACTAGTTCAAAACTTTTCTTTTCCCAGGTATTCCTTCGGGATGCAGTTATGTAAGGCAATGTTAAGTTGGCCTTGTGTTGTCAAAGATTGAGACTTTTCTCTTGTAGAAGTTTTGTTGGTAGTTGTGCTTTTTTGTGTAGTTTCAAATGGAGTTTGTTGGTAGAGCTCTCTCCCTGGCTGTTTGTTGGCCTCATGTTGATAGAGCTCTCTCCCTGGCTGAGATTATTTTATCCTTGAGGCTACTTAATCCCACAGGGTCCTCCTCCCCTCCCCTCTCCTACATCCAACTGCTTCTTAATTACTCCAATTTCTGGCTGTAGTCTGCTCAGCGGCACTGGTTTTGTTGCAGAAATAAGGTTATTATTACTAAAACATTAATCCACTCCATATTTATAGCACTGTTGCACTTTCTAGTTCTAAAACTAATGTCAACTCCGCTATTCATTGGAAGGTAGAATTGGTCTTATTTCTTTTATCTTATGTTTTAGGGTTAATGTTGTTTCTCAAATATTTGCTCATTAACCTTTAATGAAAACGAAAAAACACTAAAGTTCTGGCTGCACTGTAAATAGGATTTTGAAGTTGGGGTGAAAAATGCTTACGGCTCAAGTATATTCCTGTCTCATAGCTCTTTGTGCTTTGTTGTAATTCCTATGGGTCTCAATAAGGGTGTGCTGTAGACAGATGTAACATGTTTTTCATCCTGAGCATCGTGGTAATATCAGTGAACATTGTAAACCAACAAGATAAAGAAAATAATGGAGAATCAGGAGGTTTATAGTGGTGGGGGGGAGGGGCTGATGGAATTCATCTGACATTTCCAAACCTGGTTTGTGTATAGTGAAGCACCCACGGTGTCTGCACAGTGCTCTGGCTCTGTGGTGATAGGCTGGCTCGCAAATATCAGCTCAGAGCAGATGCTACTACACAAACTATTTTCATCACCCGGACTTACCTCACGCCAGCCACACGATCCACTGATAGGTCTACACGTCCATCCACCGCTGGCAGGCTAGCCACAGAGCAGGGTGTTATTGTGTAGCTAGCTAGCCACAGAGCAGGGTGTTATTGTGTAGCTAGCTAGCCACAGAGCAGGGTGTTATTGTGTAGCTAGCAAGCCACAGAGCTGGGTGTTATTGTGAAGCTAGCTAGCCACAGCAGTGATGAGGTTTGTCTGTGGCTGCTGTATTGCTCCACCCTCTCTCTGCGTGAGCAGAGTGTTGGCCACAAGATGAATGACCCTGAGTTGAGCCTGTCAGAGGAAGAGCGTTCACTGTGCTCCAGCCCCACTCCAGTCGCTTTGCTCTGCTGACTAGGGATGTTGTGTGTCTGCGCTTCAAAGCAGATGGTCAGCCATTTTGACACCATCGTCCCCAGAAAAAGCCTTGGCTGAGCCCTCTCTCTCCCACTGCTCATGATTGAAAGCTGCTAAAGGCAGCAATTTTGGCTCAAACGGTGTGATTTGGACCCCCAGAGTCCAACTTCCCCAACTGTTCCTACAGCAGCTGAAGACCGAGATGATTAAGCGTGTGATGGTGCTCGAGGCCTGCCTGAGAAGTCCCATTGCAGCAGCTCCACACAGGTCTCTCTCCATCTGTCTCACCAGCCTACATAGAAATACACAGCCTGCTGTTGTGCCACAGTCACAGGCCTACCCATTTATAGACACTCAGGGCCATTAGATGTATTGATGTGGTGAGATCAACCTCTTGCTCCAGTTTGAGTGTAAGACCCCTGTCCATATACGCTATGACGGAACATGTGTAGCTCCTTTAAGGAAGTTGTTTCTTTGCTTTTCATAGTTTCTCCCCAAGGGTCTTTCTAAGCAAAGAGATCCTGTCTTAACACTTTGAATAAACGGAAGAGAGTGCAAGAGGGAAAGACAAGAGAGACAGTTTCATGTTATCTGTTGTCTGTAGCTGGTGAGCTGTGGAAACACTTTGTTGCTTTTATGGATTTTGTTTTGTTGCTTTTTGTGCTATTGCTCTGTCTGCGTGCTACGTGTCCTATGTTGCTCTGTCTGCGTGCTACGTGTTGCTTGTCATATGTTGCTCTGTCTCTCTGCGTCCCACATGTTGCTTGTCATGTATCTCTATCTGCATGATACGTGTTGCTAGTCATACGTTTCTCTGTCTGCTTGCTGCGTTTTGTTTGTCCAATGTTGCTCTGCATGTGCTCACTGCTCATTGTCTGTCTGTCTATGGTTATTGTAATAGTTTTAATAACCTGCCCAGGGACTGCGGTTGAACATTTGCCGACTGGCTTGAACCGGCGCTTTTACTGAAACGTTGATGAATGTGCACTGTCCCTGTAAAAATAAACTCGAACTCAATAAGTCAACAGAAGACATTGTAGCCTGGCGTCAGAGGAGACTTGGCGTGCCGCGGCCAACATTCCCCTCAGCGAGGCCCTGTTAATCAGCGAGACCTGGGAACTGCAGGCCGTAGGAGAGGTACTGAGGCCCTGGACTAACTTATTTAGTGGGAGTGTGAGCATAGATGTAGGACCTCTTCATTCCCATTCTTGGGCTATTCTAGTCAGGCAACTATCCCAGTCTGTTCCGGTCAAACTGTGTGGCTATTTCTGGATGTAGAAACAGCAAATGTGTATGCAATACAATGCATTCATATCTCTTATCAGACCATGCTTTTAGGTTAGGGTTCCCTGGCTGCAGTGATTGGGACTGAGCGGCCATATTGCCTCTAATGAATCCCCTGCATTACTTATCCTTGGGAACGCACCGTGACGGGGCAACTGACGCCTTGAGATTAGAGTTGCTAAGGGTCAGAAACTTTCCGGTAAATTATTCCGGAAATTTTCCATGAAGTTAAGCCCTGGAATTTGGGGAATCTCCCTCTCTGTGTCCCTCCTGAGATTTGTCACCTCCTTCGAACCTAACAGGCGTTGTTACTACATTTAACATACAGCCACTTATTTTAACGCCGTTCGTTGCGTTATTAAAACTGGCTTCAGAATCCTTTAATTATTATCTTTGGTAATTGGTGGCTGTTATTTATATATATATATATTTTTTTAAATACCACTGTGTGACTCTGGGTGAAATGTCTGCATTATGTATGAGGGCAATTGCAGTTATTTAGATTTTGTCACTCGTTGTCAGTGAGGTTTACCGTTATGCAGGGATAAATCTCTGGAAGAGAGCCTGCCTTTTCCCTTCTCATCAAGCACTGTTGGAGGGAAAGTGGAACGGGGTCATTTGTCTCTACCTTGTCACTTATCCAGGGAATTCCTGTGGGCTGGTTTTGGCTGTGGTTTGTCGTGAACTCGCAGGAATACATTTTTTACTAAATTTGTCATTATGTAGTTTATGTTCAGATCTGTTTTGTGCCGTGTGTCTAAGCTTTAGTTATGCATGTAAGATGGATGAGTCAGTAATTGGGTTATTTGTAGGATGAGCCATTGACGGTTTTAAATTGTGACTTAATGCATAGTGATTTGATGGAAGTGGAATGGCAGGTAGACAGTAGTTACGGCCTGAATCTAAATGAAAATACATGAGTTACAGTGCTAGGGCCGATACAGTTTTGCTTCCTGTCAAAGGCTGTTCAAGTCAGCATGAACGTACTGCCATTGCTTAATTACAAATAACTAACCTCAACCCCTCTTCCTCTCTCCTCTCCAGGCACGTCGGCGCGGCCCTTCAGCCCCTTCTGGTTCTCGGTGGAGCCGTGGGACACTCTGGCCGTGAGAGGTGCCCCAGCACTGCTCAACTGCTCAGCACACAGCGGGGACCCTGCCTCGGAGCCCACTACGCCCCAGGCCCGTGTGGAGTGGAAGAAGGATGGAACCTTCCTGAGCCTTGCACCGGACGACGGCCGGAGGCGTGTTTTGCCCGACGGCTCGCTGCTCATCTCTAGCGTGGTGCACTCCAAGCACAACAAGCCCGACGAGGGCACGTACCAATGCGTGGCCACCATCGACAGCCTGGGAACCATCGCCAGCCGCACCGCCCGCCTCACTGTGGCAGGTAGGACCCATACACATCAAATATACTGTATAATACTTTGTTCTATTGGGGGGATGAGAGGGAGGGATATGGGGATATGGGGATGGGAGGAAGGGGCATGGAGGGGGGATGAGGAGCACGGGGCGGACTGGCACGCAGGGTAAGTTAGTGTGCGCTAATTGACCCAGGTTGATCACAATTACAGTCAAGGCCACATTACCTGTCATAAGAACACAGCATACACTGAGAAAAGGTCTCCTCTGTTGTACTTCAATACCAACTGTGGTATTCATGCTTATTTTCAGTATGTTTTCAATATATGTTGCTGCACTGTCAAAAACATGAGGGGGGTCTGGTTGTGAGGTCGCTGAGGGATCTGGGAGCCACAAGGCTGTACAATTTGACCTTGTTTCATTTCAGTGAGAGAGCCGAGCGGTGCAGCAGGGATTATTAGGTGTTTTGCCCCGAAATTCAATTTGTAGGCGGAGGAGCGCAAGAAGGCAATTATGTTCTCCCTCAGCCCTGTTATGTTGGAAAGGGGGGTGTGGACAACTGGAGAGGGCCTTCATGTTAGACTCTGCCAGAGTAGCCTTCTCAGGTGTGGATGTGTGAAGTCACACTCACGGTGCATCTCTGACTGCATGTGTTATCATAACCTTTGGAGCTAATGAGCTTGTCTTGTCAGTCAAGCATTGAAGAGAGCGGATGACCAATTGCCCATAGAAAAATGGATGTACCACAGCAGTAGTTCCCAACCAGAGGTAGTAGGACTGTTCTACCTAGTGTCAGTACAGACCAGTTGGTCAAAGGTTGCTTTCTTATCCATGCTGCTGAAAAGAGGCTACCTGAAAGCATTCATTCCTTGATGTTTTTAGCCTATTGAATTAGCCGATGTGATCCAATGACTCAGGCATGATTGTCATTGATACTCCCCTGCAGGCGTTTCAGTGTTAGCACAGTGATGCCATGGGACATAGAACACACAATGGTGACTTGGGAGGTGTGTGTGGCCACCGATATCCCCCACCCCACTCTATCACATGGACTGCCCCGACACTGTCATCATGGGAAATCTCCTGACCTTTCAGGTCACACTGCCGCATCAACATAATCAACCTCGAGAGGACAAGCTTCATTGTGTGTGTGAGAGGTGGTGTGTGTCAGTTTTAATCTGTGTCTGAGCACATATTTGTGTGCGCGTGTATGTAAGCATGTCTGCGTGTGTTCATCTGTATGGGTGTGTCTGTCTGTCTGTCGGGGGGGGGGGTGGTCTGTCTGTCTGGGGGGGTCTGTGTGTGTGTGGCGGGTGTCTGTATGTGTGTGTGTGGAGATCTGTGTGTGTGTGTCTGGCTTCATGGCATCTAGTGGAGTCTGACTCTATACAGCCCTCCATCAATCTTTGTCAGTGTGGTCCATGCATGTTTCATGTAGACAGCATCACTCTGAGGGAAAGGGCCTAGGATCATGTCCTGCTATAAAATGATACAGCCGCTGAGTCAATGAGATCCACCCAGGTCAACTATTATGGGATTCAGGATTTAAATCAATTTAGCAGAGGCATAGCGCTGGGCTACATATCCTACATGTCCCATGTACACTCAAACAATATGCTCAGACGCTCCGTAATTATTGGGACAGTGAAGCATTTTTATTTTTTTATTTAAAGTTTTGATTTGAAATCAAACAATGACCATGAAGTTTAAGTGCAGACTGTCAGCTTTAATTTGAGGTGAACTGTTTAGAAATTACAGCACTTTTTGTACATAGTCCCCCCCCATTTTAGAGTCAAAGTATTGGGACAAATTCACTTACAGTTAGTCAGAAGTTTACATACATTTAGGTTGAAGTCATTAACTCATTTTTCAATCACTCCACAGATTTCATGTTAACAAACTATTGTTTTGGCAAGTCGGTTAGGACATCTACTTTGTGCATGACATAAGTCATTCTTCCAACAATTGTTTACAGACAGATTATTTCACTTATAATTCACTATATCACAATTCCAGTGGGTCAGAAGTTTACATACACGAAGTTGACTGTGCCTTAAAAGGTCTTGGAAAATTCCAGAATATTATGTCATGGCTTTAGAAGCTTCGGATAGGCCAATTGACATAATTTGAGTCAATTGGAGGTGTACCTGTGGATGTATTTCAAGGCCTACCTTCAAACTGAGTGCCTCTTTGCTCGACAGCATGGGAAAATCTAAAGAAATCAGCCAAAATCTCAGAAAAAAAAATATTGTAGACCTCCATGTCTGATTCATCCTTGGGAGCAATTTACAAATGCCTGAAGGTACCACGTTCATCTGTACAAACAATAGTACGCAAGTATAAACACCATGGGACCACGCAGCCGTCATACCGCTCAGGAAGGAGACGCGTTCTGTCTCCTAGAGATGAACGTACTTTGGTGCGAAAAGTGCAAATCAATCCCAGAACAACAGCAAAGGACTTTGTGAAGATGCTGGATGAAACGGGTACAAAAGTATCTATATCCACAGTAAAACAAGTCCTATATCGACAGCAAGGAAGAAGCCACTGCTCCAAGATCACCATTAAAAAAAAGCCAGACTATGGCTTGCAACTGCACATGGGAACAAAGATATTACTTTTTGGAGAAATGTCCTCTGGTCTGATGAAACAAAAATAGAACTGTTTGGCCATAATGACCATTGTTATGTTTGGAGGAATAGGGGGAGGCTTGCAAGCCGAAGAACACCATCCCAACAGTGAAACACGGGAGTGGCAGCATCCTGTTGTGGTGGTACTTTGCTGCAGGAGGGACTTGTGCACTTCACAAAATAGATGGTACCATGAAGGAGTAAAATTATGTGGATATATTGAAGCAACATCTCAAGACATCAGTCAGGAAGTTAAAGCGTGGTCACAATTGGGTCTTCCAAATGGACAATGACCCCAAGCATACTTCCAAAGTTGTGGCAAAATGGCTTAAGGACAACAAAGTCAATGTATTGGAGTGGCCATCACAAAGCCCTGACCTCAATCCTATAGAAAATGTGTGGGCAGATATGAAAAAGTGTGTGCGAGCAAGGAGGCCTACAAACCTGACTCAGTTACACCAGTTATGTCAGGAGGAATGGGCCAAAATTCACCCAACTTATTGTGGGAAGCTTGTGGAAGGCTACCCTGAAACGTTTGACCAAAGTTAAACAATTTAAAGGCAATGCTACCAAATGCTAATTGAGTGTATGTAAACTTCTGACCCACTGGGAATGAAAGAAAATAAAAGCTGAAATAAATAATTCTCTCTACTATTATTCTGACGTTTCACAATCTTAAAATAAAGTGGTGATCCTAACTGACCGAAGACAGGGAATTTTTACTAGGATTAAATGTCAGGAATTGAAATGTATTTGGCTAAGGTGTATTTAAACTTCCAACTTACACTGTATGTGTATTAAAGTAGTACAATTATTTGAACCCATATTCATAGAACACAATTTGCTGTTTGTTTTGGTTGAGTTTATTTTGTACCCAATAGAAATTAATGGGAAATAATTTATTGTCATTTTTGAGGCACTTTTATTGTAAATAGCAATAGAATATGTTTCTAAACACTTCTATATTAATGTGGATACTACCATGATTTACGGATAATCCTGAATGAATCGTGAATGATGAGTGAAGTTTGACACACAAATATCATACCCCGAGACACACTAACCTCTCACCATTACAATAGCATGGGAGGTTAGCATTTTTTAGGGGTATGATATTTGTGCGTCTAAGGTTCTCACTCATCATTATTCACGATTCATTCAGGATTATCCGTAATCATGGTAGTATCCACATTTTGTCTTGCGTGCACACACCGCCCACGTCGCCCAATGATCTGTCTCCAGCTGTCTGTCAGGTTGGCAATAAAAAGGTTAATTGCGACTTGGTGGGAGCAAGCCATTACAGTGGAGAATGGCCTGCAAATGGGGCCGTGGGTGTGACCTCAGAGGCGGTGCTCTGACACATGCAGGGGGTAATATCAGTGATTGATGGGAGGAAGACATGTCGTTCCCCTGATCCCTCTCTAGAGAAGTCTTGGCTTCAATACCCCACCCAACCCCCTCTTCCTTCATATCTCTCTCTCTCCCCCCCCCCTTCACACTTCTGCTACTCTCTGTTTATCATCTATGCATCGTCAATAACTATACCTGCATATACATATTACCTAAAATTTGCCCGACTAACTGGTTCCCCGGCACATTGACTCTGTACCGGTACCACCTGTATATAAGTACGATCTTTGTCCAAAAAGTACGATCTTTGTCCCCATGTGCAGCTGCAAACCGTAGTCTGGCTTTTTTTGGTGGTTTTGGAGCAGTGGCTTTTTCCTTGCTGAGTGGCCTTCCAGGTTATGTCAATATAGAACTTGTTTTACTGTGTATATAGATACTTCTGTACCTGTTTCCTCCAGCATCTTCACAAGGTCCTTTGCTGTTGTTCTGGGATTGATTTGCACTTTTCGCACTAAAGTATGTTCATCTCTACGAAAAAGAGTGGTATTACGACTTTGTGGTCCCATGGTGTTTATACTTGCGTACTATTGTTTGAACGTGGTACCTTCATGCGTTTTGGAAATTGCTCCCAAGGATGAACCAGACTTTTGGAGGTCTCTAATGGTCTTGGCTGATTTATTTAGATTTTCCCATGATGTCGAGCAAAGAGGCACTGAGTTTGAAGGTAGGCCTTGAAATACATCCACAGGTACATCTCCAATTGACTCAAATGATGTCAATTAGCCTATCAGAAGCTTCTAAAGCCAAGCTGTTTAAAGGCACAGTCAACTTAGTGTGTGTAAACAACTGGAATTGTGATAAGTGAATTATAAGTGAAATAATCTGTCTGTAAACAATTGTTGTATGAATTACTTATGTCATGCTCAAAGTACAGTGGAGAGAACAAGTATTTGATACACTGCCGATTTTGCAGGTTTTCCCACTTACAAAGCATGTAGAAGTCTGTAATTTTTGTTATAGGTACTCTTCAACTGTGAGTGACGGAATCTGAAACAAAAATCCAGAAAATCACATTTGTATGATTTTTAAGTAATTAATTTGCATTTTATTGCATGACATAAGTATTTGATACATCAGAAAAGCAGAACTTAATATTTGGTACAGAAACCTTTGTTTGCAATTACAGAGTTGTACATATGTTTCCTGTAGTTCTTGACCAGGTTTGCACACACTGCAGCAGGGATTTTGGCCCACTCCTCCATCCAGATCCTTCAGGTTTCGGGGCTGTCGCTGGGCAATACGGACTTTCAGCTCCCTCCAAAGATTTTCTATTGGGTTCAGGTCTGGAGACTGGCTAGGCCACTCCAGGACCTTGAGATGCTTCTTACGGAGCCACTCCTTAGTTGCCCTGGCTGTGTGTTTCGGGTCGTTGTCATGCTGGAAGACCCAGCCACGACCCATCTTCAATGCTCTTACTGAGGGAAGGAGGTTGTTGGCCAAGATCTCGCGATACATGGCCCCATCCATCCTCCCCTCAATACGTTGCAGTCGTCCTGTCCCCTTTGCAGAAAAGCATCCCCAAAGAATGATGTTTCCACCTCCATGCTTCACGGTTGGGATGGTGTTCTTGGGGTTGTACTCATCCTTCTTCTTCCTCCAAACATGGCGAGTGGAGTTTATACCAAAAAGCTCTATTTTTGTCTCATCAGACCACATGACCTTCTCCCATTCCTCCTCTGGATCATCCAGATGGTCATTGGCAAACTTCAGACTGGCCTGGACATGCGCTGGCTTGAGCAGGGGGACCTTGCGTGCGCTGCAGGATTTTAATCCATGACGGCGTAGTGTGTTACTAATGGTTTTCTTTGAGACTGTGGTCCCAGCTCTCTTCAGGTCATTGACCAGGTCCTGCCATGTAGTTCTGGGCTGATCCCTCACCTTCCTCATGATCATTGATGCCCCACGAGGTGAGATCTTGCATGGTGCCCCAGACCGAGGGAGATTGACCGTCATCTTGAACTTCTTCCATTTTTTAATAATTGCGCCAACAGTTGTTGCCTTCTCACCAAGCTGCTTGCCTATTGTCCTGTAGCCCATCCCAGCCTTGTGCAGGTCTACAATTTTATCCCTGATGTCCTTACACAGCTCTCTGGCCTTGGCCATTGTGGAGAGGTTGGAGTCTGTTTGAATGTGTGGACAAGTGTCTTTTATACAGGTAACGAGTTCAAACAGGTGCAGTTAATACAGGTAATGAGTGGAGAACAGGAGGGCTTCTTAAAGATTAACAGGTCTGTGAGAGCCGGAATTCTTACTGGTTGGTAGGTGATCAAATACTTATGTCATGCAATAAAATGCAAATTAATTATTTAAAAATCATACAATGTGATTTTCTGGATTTTTGTTTTAGATTCTGTCTCTCACAGTTGAAGTGTACCTATGATAAAAATTACAGACCTCTACATGCTTTGTAAGTAGGAAAATCTGCAAAATCGGCAGTGTATCAAATACTTGTTCTCCCCACTGTAGATGTCCTAAACGACTTGCCAAAACTATAGTTTAACATGAAATCTGTGGAGTGGTTGAACAATGAGTTTTAATGACTTCAATCTAAGTGTATGTAAACTTCCGAATTCAACTGTATGTTTTCCCATTCCCCCTGTTCTACCCAATCTCGATCTTTCTATATTTCTTCCTGTCTGTGAGAGGCGATAGAAGTCATAGCCACACACACAAAGAGGAAGGGGGTGGATTATAGCATCCCTTGGCTAGGCAGAGTCATATGTATTCAGCCTGCAAGAGAGGGTGAGGGGAGAGGAGAGAGTGAGGGGAGACTCCAGTAATGAGAAACCCGTCTCGCCCTGCCTAGCTTGCTCCCACACATTCTCCCATCTCCCAGCCACAACGCTATACTCTCTTTGAACTCACCACCCTTGAGACGGCACCCCCCGAAAGGAGACC
>CM042381.1:19028723-19061223 GCA_023634145.1 Thymallus thymallus
CTGTATCTAATCCTCCACTCCCTCTCTAATGGGTATACCTAGGAGGTTATGGCTGTATCTAATCCTCCACTCCCTCTCTAATGGGTATACCTAGGAGGTTATGGCTGTATCTAATCCTCCACTCCCTCTCTAATGGGTATACCTAGGAGGTTATGGCTGTATCTAATCCTCCACCCCCTCTCTAATGGGTATACCTAGGAGGTTATGGCTGTATCTAATCCTCCACCCCCTCTCTAATGGGTATACCTAGGAGGTTATGGCTGTATCTGCCCCTCCATCCCTGTATGGATATACCTAGGAGGTTATGGCTGTACCTGCCCCTCCATCCCCTCCCTGTGCCCCTTTGATCTCCCTACGGTCAACCTGCACACACACGCGAGGCGCCGCTGGGTTTTCATATCAAAACTTGCCCCTTTTTCAAAGCCAACTTGGGGCTTTTGAACTCTGAAAAGAGACTTCACTCTGATTTTTCAGATTTTTTTTTTAAGCCTGCCAGGGCCCGAGGGAAATAGCTTCAAAAACACCTATATTTTATCAGACGGGCAGACCGGAGAGAGAAGGGAAAGGTTTTTTCTTTTGATCAACACACTTGAACAGACAAGCTCAGAATGTGAGGGGAACTAGTGCTTGCTCTGACACCTGCTCTAGGTAACGTTTAAAACGTACCAACAGATTGAGGCGGAATGGAGGCGGACATTTACTTCCACCTGCCTCTACCATCGAAGCCTTTGTCCTTGTCTGGCTGCAAATTTGTGATGTCATGATTGTAAGATTAGATAGTTGTGTGTTACATTGAAGACTCCAGATAGAGACTTGACTATGGACCTACAGAGCCCATTTGAAGTGGTACATGAAAGTCTGGGCGTGTTTTTCTTCTTCCTGTTAGTATGTCCCCATAGACGTGAAATTTCCCCCCCGGGGGATCAATAAAGTACCTATCTATCTATCTATCTATCTATCTATCTATCTATCTATCTATCTATCTATCTATCTATCTATCTATCTATCTATCTATCTATCTATCTATCTATCTATCTATCTATCTATCTATCTATCTATCTATCTATCTATCTATCTATCTATCTATCTATCTATCTATCTATCTATCTATCTATCTATCTATCTATCTATCTATCTATCTATCTATCTATCTATCTATCTATCTATCTATCTATCTATCTATCTATCTATCTATCTATCTATCTATCTATCTATCTATCTATCTATCTATCTATCTATCTATCTATCTATCTATCTATCTATCTATCTATCTATCTATCTATCTATCTATCTATCTATCTATCTATCTATCTATCTATCTATCTATCTATCTATCTATCTATCTATCTATCTATCTATCTATCTATCTATCTATCTATCTATCTATCTATCTATCTATCTATCTATCTATCTATCTATCTATCTATCTATCTATCTATCTATCTATCTATCTATCTATCTATCTATCTATCTATCTATCTATCTATCTATCTATCTATCTATCTATCTATCTATCTATCTATCTATCTATCTATCTATCTATCTATCTATCTATCTATCTATCTATCTATCTATCTATCTATCTATCTATCTATCTATCTATCTATCTATCTATCTATCTATCTATCTATCTATCTATCTGTGATGGTCTATCTATCTATCTATCTGTGATGGTCTATCTATCTATCTATCTGTGATGGTCTATCTATCTATCTATCTGTGATGGTCTATCTATCTATCTATCTGTGATGGTCTATCTATCTATCTATCTGTGATGGTCTATCTATCTATCTATCTGTGATGGTCTATCCATGTATTTCGGGAGAGGGCTCTTTCCAGCCGTGTAGCATTTCACACGCTCTCATACAGGGCAGACAAGGTGGCGAAGGGGCTGACAGGGTGGCTGACACCTCAATAAGCACTGCTCAGCTGAACCTCCCCATAGACCCACTCAATACCAATACACTGGCATCTCCCTGAATGCATTCACACTTTTCTAATCCAAAATGAGTCTTCTCATGAAAGCACGCCTGCCTTATTTCACTTTCCAATTCCCCTCGATTCATGCCAGCTCCATTGATTTCCGCTTCGGGCGAGTCAAAGTCCGTCTGGCCCCAGGGGCTGCTGTATGTTTTTTTTTTTTTTTGCTAGCCTTTAGTCAGAAGCTCCTTTCTATTTGTATTGTTGCTTCTCGGGAAAGACGCTCGGTCTGGGCTCCTTTCTCTCTGTCACTCAGAACTAATAAAAAGAGGGAAGGGTGGGGGTGGAGAGGAGAGACAGTCGTTGCCATGTAACAGGATTATTGTGTTTTCTAGAGCGGCGAGGGAATAAATAAAAGCTTGGAATAAAACAAGCGTTGGACGCGTTTTCCATATAAAATGAATCCTGTTAGAGAGCTCTCTGAGCCTGCTCAGGCCTGCTACGACAGGGGCGATTTCTCTTCATGTGCAGGGGCGTTACATTTCGGAAGAGAGCGAGACTGTATTTGTGAGAGGGGGTTACAGGAGAATGAAATAAATACTGAGATAATGTGTGTATATGCAAGGACTGATCACCCCAATCCACAAAAGTTTTTGTTGGGGAAGTCAGTCGGTCACAGCCAGGCAGTGTTGATCTATCAATCCAAACGGGGGACGGGGACTTCGGAGCTGAGAAGAAAAAACAAACAACAAATATTACTGACATCCAGTTGTGTTATTGATCAAGTCAGCCCCATACTCGTAGTAAAAGAAGCATATTGTTTTTGGCTTGAACCCCATAAGTTTCTGGTTATCAGTTATGGGACTCCCAATCACGGCCAGTTGTGATACAGTCTGGATTCGAACCAGGTTGTCTGTGGTGACACCTCTAGCACTGAGATGCAGTGTCTTAGACCACTGCGCCACTTGGGAGACCATTAACCCGTTCCACAGTCAATGTGCAGCAGCCACCACCTGACTACGGAGTATGTTGTAATGTGGTGAGGATCTCCAAACCGGCTATCTCTGCCAGGAGAAGCGCGTAGGGCTGTGTGTGTGGGGCTCGTCCCTAACTGACAGTAGACTGGGTAAATGATGAATGGTTGTTACCATGGTGAATGACATCATGGCTCCCACGCCACATCTGTGTCTCTCACTGACTCCAATCCAACGTCTTCCCAACCTGGTGTTGTGTAAATACACACACACACTGACGCACACACAGAAACACAAAATGCACAGGTAGGCACTAGGGATGTGCATCTTCTGCTTCAAGACGTTCCGATACGTATCCAGATACATGGCCTCTGATTGGATACAGGAACGATGCGTATCTAGATACATGGCCTCTGATACGCATCATACCTGTATCCTATCTAGATACATGACCCCTACGATACGAACCATACGTTTTAGTTTGAAACGATTTGCGGTTTGATTAGATGAACGAATCTATGCGATACGATTCGGTTTGTCTGTGTACATGGTGTATATGTCTATGGCCCTAAAACTCAACTCTGAACCTGGAAGCCAGTTCCCCTGAATTTTTACATTGTTCCCCTATAATCAGGGACTGATTTAGACCTGGGACTCCAGCTGGGTGTAATTAATGATCAGGTAGAACAGAAAACCAGCAGTCTCTGAACCTCGTAGGGTAAGAGTTGAATACCCACCCCTGGTCTATGATGTATAGTCACCTGAGAGGAGCCATAAGGGAGGCTAGTGGGCATCTACCACCCTACTATCAGATTGAACTGAAATCCCCCTCTTGTAATTTTTCCAGATTAAAAGTGTTATCTAGTAATGTATCAATATTTATCTTTAAAAATGTGCTATGCCGTAGTTGAATGGTTTTGACAGTTTGGAAGTTTTTATGGAGTGGGCGTCTCCTCCCGCATCACGGATCTACCCGAGATCCTTCCGGACCAGGTTGGATCCCACATGTTCTAGTTAAGCTTCGGATCCCGGGTTGAATCCTGCTCCGTGGCCACGTCTGCTCTCCCTTGAGTCTTTCCCAAGTTGATGCCCAAGAGACCAAACTGCCTCAGATCACGCGCTCAGATCATGTTCGAGCCTCGGATTGGACAGTGAAACACACGCTCGCACTTGCAGGCGACGTGCAGATGTTTCATTTCTCTCTCATGCTGTCATGGTTGAAGCCAGCACAAATTCCTACTATTTATGTGTCCAGGTTAAACGTGGGACGTCCCTCATTATAAACAGTCGGTTAACTTCATGGTTATTGCATAATTTTCGGATCTATTAGAAGCGATTTAATAGACGAAACAACAATGTAATTGAACCAAAGTCAAAATTATTGATCAAATCAGCTGTATGGTGATTTGCGATTCATAACTTACATTTTACCGGTACTACCAGTAGTAGTAGTAGGCCAACCGATAACACCACAACGGAATGCGTTGTCGCACACACTTCGCAGCTCCACAATGATGTGATTGACTGTCTCTAAGGTGGGGGCTTTTCGTGGCAGCCAGAAGGAGGATGCGGTGAGCAAAGTTACTGGGCTCTAATTTAGTCACACTTGCTCTATATAGCTTTATGCTTCTTATTGTGCATGTTATAAACAACATGTTTTATTTTCATATTGATAGGTTATACTCTATGGCTGGATTTATGTATTTTTTTCTTCTCCCAATGCCACATTAATTTGGCAGACCTAACTTGATTGACCCTCTTTCTACAAGGCCCAGTCTGAGAGGCCTCATCATATTAATATTTTGATAAAGCCTATAGGCTATAGAGATGCATTCACGTAATGAACTCATTGTTATTATTATGCATCAATATACATTTGATTACAATTATTTCTTGTCAATCATTCTTGAATTTGTTAGGCTATACAGTTGAGTAGATTAATGAACTGATAATACAATATTATAGAATATTGCATTCTATTATACATCCTATGTGAATAATGTTCATTAATGTTAATGTGTGTATTAATAATAATCTGAAAGTCAGTCTGAAATTGAATATTTCTCTAGGGAAATGTGGTAAAGTAGTTATTCCTTATCCACTTAATATTTTTTATTTATTTATTTTTTAAAAAATCTCGCTCACTCACCTCACTGCGGTCCCCTTTCATCAAAAAAAATGTGTCAATATCATTTCGTGACAAAACTGCATATTCGCTTTATGAAAGAGGCACTGCACGTGACAGAGTAAAATAGGCTACTTCTTATGGGAGAGCAGTGATGGCCTCTAGTCTATATAAAGTGAGTTTCTGAAACATTGAGTCGTTCTTTGCTGAAGGGAAAACTCGACCTGCAAATTGTCTGTATGGGCCTTATTAGACCTGAGCTATTGTATTTAATTGTTTTATTTATTCAAGTGACTAGTTTATTTAGGACATCTAGTTTATCTGTTTAGACTTGGATTATTTAGTAGGCTATTTTATTTGGTAGAATAGCCAATTCTACCGAACAAATATTGTAGCCTAATGTTGAAAGGCTGCTGATGTATTGATTGTGGCATGGATAGGTAAAATGAACGTCTGGACAATTTCTCTGTTCAATTATGAAATAGCATACCAAAATTGGCCCATGTCTTAACACACAGCACTTGCTAACGTCCTAAAATCGCCACATAAAAATCCTGTAAATGTAAAAATGACCTGACCTCAAAAATATTCTAGATCCAATTATAGCGTTGTCATAGCAGGAATGCTAACCTAGACCTACAAATCCCAGTTGTTAAACACGGGAATGCAGATGGAAGACTCCGTTCTTCCGAAGCCTATTCAAAATTGATTGTTAAATTGTAAAAAAAAATGTTAAATAGGCTAGATTGTTACTCCGTTAAAGAATAGGCCTACAGAATATTAGGCTACAGACAAAAGTGAACTGTTCACTGTCTGGCACAGGATGATCATCACATAAAAACATCTTACTACTCAAATATTTGGTCAACAGAAGTAAGGAAAATATTTATGAAAACCTCAATGTTCTCCATTTAACTATAGGGATGTCATTATGAGAATACGAACCTGTTGACCAGGTGCAACTGAAAATGCACGTTAAAGTCAAAACTATTTTGCTGGCATGCGCGGCAATAAAGCTGCAGATCAGCTATATTCTGAAGGTAAAAATAAAGTCATTAACATAAAAATGTTTTTATTTATAATCTGACCAATGCATGCTACATTTGGATTGGTTAAGGGTCCCGAAGACCAATGCACTAGTTTCTCAAACATTTGAACCGGGGACCGATGCATATCATATGCATATGCAGAGACCTTTGACCTTTGTGACCTTATGCCAAGGTTACAACTGGCAGATAAGAACGTAGGTAATTCACACATGTAAACCTGGTCATTGACATCGGTGTGGACAATACATGTAGGGAGAGCTCTCTCTAGCAGTATTTATGGGAAGGGACACCTACACACGTCCTATAGTTACCTTTCACGAGCCTTGTGTGTGTAGTTGTGTTCGTGTGTGTGCAGGGTAGTTCTTTGTATAATGTATAGAGTCTGGTCTGTGGACAGCAGCTACACAGATTGCTACATTACAGGGGACTCGTCCCAGGCTCCAATGTGCTTTAGTCCCATGTGTGTCTGTGCTTTGAGACCACGTGTTATCAGCACATCCCATCCACCTTGTATGGGCTACCCTTTCCCCTACATATCCTAGTGCTCCTTCCCTCAACAGCCCATAGGACGTGGGGTGTTTAATTAGATCCTCCCGTCCCCCTCCCTCCCCCTCTCCTCACATGTTAACATCCTCTCAATTCTCCATTAGGCTTCCTGGCACAGGCCGAGCATAAACATGCCGACAGAGAACTGATAACATCTGCAGATGGGCCGCTAGCGCTGCCGCGATAAGCACCACCAGCAGACCTTCTCCTCATCACAATATGCCCCTGACTGAAATGTGTTAGCACAGCCAGACAGCCACAGAAAGAGAAGGGTGAGGGTAGGGAACTGAATGGGCTAGTAGTATTATCCTCAGGGTTTTATCTGTCTGTCCATCAACTGGTGCTTCTGCTCCCTTTATCTGCTATCAGGATGACTTGTTGAGCTGGTTGGAGGAGGCCCCTCGTTCGGGTGGTGTGGGGTTGGAGGAGGCCCCTCGTTCGGGTGGTGTGGGGTTGTAGGATGCCCCTCGTTCGGGTGGGGTGGGGCTGGTGAAGGGGTAGTGGGGTTTGAAGAAGCGACGGTCGCTGAGAGACGAGAGGAATGAGAGCCAAGGAGAGGGCCAGTTGTGATTGGAGAGCTCATGGTGAGCACACTGGCGTTGGATGTGATTGGCAGGTCCTTACCGGTGACTGACTCTACCCGACGACATCAGAGACTTCTCTTTTGAACCTTTCTCTGCACTGCAGTCTCTTCTCTCTCTCTCTCCTTCTCTCTCCCCTCCCTCTCTTCTCTGATAAGAAACAAGGCGAGAGAGAGAGAGATGTTTGCAGTCTGCCCCCCCCCACAAAAAAAAACAACATTTATCTGAGCTTTTGTCACAGGAGCAGCCACTCCCCGCGGCACCACGGTCTCCCCTGGCAACCACCTCTGCGGAAGGTCGGCACAAATGGGCCAAGAATGAGCTAAGTTCAGAGGGATAAAATAAGACACTTTAACACGATTAAGGGCCCTAATGTAATCAGCATTGTTTCACATACAACTCAATTACCTGTAACGAAACAGGCTTTTCCTCTAGAAACAGGGCATTCGCTTAGCTGGTGACTGGCAGAAACCATGCTGATCACTCACTCACTCACTCACTCACTCACTCACTCACTCACTCACTCACTCACTCCTTCTACATCCTCTTCAGGCATATCATCAACAAAAGACAGATGAGCATTATCAGGATCTGCATCCTGTAATCCCGGTGTAGAACCATTGTTGATTTAAATGTAATGAATACACTACCTCGTCTCCAGTCTGTTGGTTATGACGCCCTGAAGCACATTTACATCCACCTGGCTGTGTGTAAATTAAAGAATCAGCCGAGACCCCCCCCCACCGAGACGGCACTGTGGCTCACACACAAGATGGCTCCAAACTGGTATTGACAGGTTTTGTTTGTGTGGAAAAGGTGTTGTGTACTTGTATTGCATTCCTTGCAGGACATAGATTGACAGGAGCCATTTTGTCTTGCGTGTCCTTGGCCAGGGAGAGGCTATACGGACACGCCTGGTGCCCAAATTAATGACGTATGTCGCGCAGCTGAGATTGGAGTGGAGGCGAATGGTGTCATTTTGTCCTGATGAGCCCTGCCTAGTTTATTCTGTCAACAACAACAGCGTGGCGCTAGTTAAAACTTGTTAAAGAAAGTGATGTTTAATTTCGATGGGCGAGGAAGAAACTTGTAGCGTTGTAATCTGGATGTCACCGTGACATGCCAATTGGTTAACGTAACGACAAGCCTGTGTGAATGACCAATGCATACTCAATTATATTTTGAGTAGGATAGCAGCCTACACGAGAAATTACATTAATATTGGTAGTAACCATCTGGATGTCACCGTGATAGTCTGCACTGCTCAATGGGGAGAGTTTGTGCTGCAAGCTGGCATTGAGAAAAAAACCACTAGTCACAATGTATCCTTCTCCCGAATCCCACTTGCCGAGCACTGCTGTCCTGCAGTAGCTTAGAGGAAAGTAGCTAGATAGTGTAGTTAATTTCAGGCCAGGGTGACAGGCAGCTAAAGCACATTTATTATAATATTTTAGATAACGTTAGACGTTAATGTCATAGTACATTTCCATGCTTTAGCTGTCACCCTGGCCTGATATTAGCTACACTACCTAGCTACTTCCTTACCGCAGCAAGCGAAGGACACTGTGCCCTGTGTTGTTGTGTTGTCTGCTTGCAGCGCTAACTCCCCATTGAGCCTGTAGACATTTACATTACATTTCATTTTCCTCATTTAGCAGATGCTCTTATCCAGCGCGACTTACAGGAGCAATTTGGTTTAAGTGCCTTACTCAAGGGCACATCTACATATTTTTCACCTAGTCTGATCGGGGATTCAAACCAGCGACCTTTTGATTACTGGCCCAGCGCGCTTAACCGTTAGGCTACCTGTATCATGCATCACAGTGACATCCAGATGGTAGTTACCAACATTACAAGTAGGCTGCTATCCCACGCAAAATGAAATCAAATGGGATGGCACAAATTGGAGATGGTGGGTGTTCAAATCCAGATGGTGACCAATACTACAAGTTATTTCTCCCTCGCCGATCGACATAAACATCGCTTTCTTTTACAAGTTTTAACTAGCGCCATGCTGCTGCTGTTGCCATCTAGCCAGCATTAACTATCTGGGAAGGGCTCATCAGGACGACTTACTGAACAGAATCCATTCGTCTCCACACTCGCCTCTCAGCTGTGCGACATACGTCATCCATTGGGCACCAGGCGTGTCCATATAGGCTCTCCTCCTTGGCCATGGGCGTAGCCAAGACATTTATGGTTAGTTCTGGACACCCTAACTAAATGTGTTTTAAATATTTTTTATATATATATAAATATATTTGTTTTACCTTTATTCTACTAGGCAAGTCAGTTAAGAACAAATTCTTATTTACAATCATGGCCTACTGGGGAACAGTGTCTTTTTTTCACACGTCATGGTACCTTTTAATGAGGTTAGCCTTTCATTACAAAACCACACGTGTTATTAAAAACACTATATAATAATCATTACAAATGAGAAATTCTGTACTCCAAACAATTGTCACATTATCTTCACACGACTGTGCGTGCGTGTTTGTGATGTTCCCATGGCAACCACCCTGTCCCATTTCACCATCCGCAACATTTCTGTCAAAACAATTTATCTTTGTGCCATGCACCCTGCTGCCTCTCCTCCCCCGGGCTCCCAGCAGGCACTGACAGGCTACCAGTGTGCCAACCAACCAGTGTGCCAGGGCGGTAGATTGATACAACATGATCCTCTTATGTGCCACTGTCAGCCATTGTCTAGACCGGATTGACGAAGCCGGATTTATCTTAAACCACTGTCATTCATCCTGTAGTGGAAATTCTAAGGAGTATTGCCCATCGAGGTAGCTCTGTGTGGTAAATTAGCCGTCATGCTAACTGTTTTTATGTTACGTCTCGCACTGACCCAACAAGCCTGATTTGAGTATGTCTAAATGGTGTAAACACTTCTCTGAAGACTGAGAGGCTTTGTAAACATGAGGTGACTCCCTGCTTAAAAGCTCCTATTGAGACTCAAGGCAGCTGGCCCAACAAACGCCACACACGCCACACACACACAGCCCTCCTAAATGTTTTTGAACTCGATGTAGCTCCAACATCTGGGCAGCACCTGAAGCGGTTTAACAGCTCACTTAGAAATATCTCTCTGGGACAAGAGACTAACAGCAGCTATGTGAAGACGCCATAGATTTTCTGCACACAAGCCAGTTACTACCAACTCCTCGGGTGATGAGCCAGTGTGTTACTATCAACTCCTCGGGTGAGGAGCCTGGGTCTTACTATCAACTCCTCGGGTGAGGAGCCTGGGTCTTACTATCAACTCCTCGGGTGAGGAGCCTGGGTCTTACTATCAACTCCTCGGGTGAGGAGCCTGGGTCTTACTATCAACTCCTCGGGTGAGGAGCCTGGGTCTTACTATCAATTCCTTGGGTGAGGAGCCTGGGTCTTACTTTCAATTCCTCGGGTGAGGAGCCTGGGTCTTACTATCAACTCCTCGGGTGAGGAGCCTGGGTCTTACTATCAACTCCTTGAGTGAGGAGCCAGGGTCTTACTATCAACTCCTTGAGTGAGAAGCGGTCTCACGCAAACGCGATATGTTAAGTTAGGGCTGTGCTTTCTGTACAGGTACCAGCCCGACCTCCTCAAATTCAATCTGAATGGTTGTAATTGTCTTTCAGTCTGTTTGGTATTCAGTTGGAATACCATGGTTGTCTTATGGGTTTTCTTGTATTTTCCCAAGGCTGAGATTGGTTACAAGCCCAGCATGTACTGTACCCAGTTTTGTCACTTCCAGCACCCTGGAGTGATTTTTACAGTTCAATAGATAAAATAACTACCCCGCCTGAAGCTGACACTACTCCACAGTGTCAGCCATCTTCTGTCTCTTACTTATGGAGTGTTCAGTCTCTAAAAAGGCTGTCGTGTGTGATGGCTGAACTGACACTGTCAGAAAAACAATCTGTTTGTGGTTCTATATGGTTTTAATGAGTTGGTGCCTGCTGCTGGTGCCTTTGTATGAGTGGTGTATGGTCTTTCTAATTCTTCAATATCAACCTTTTTCATAGGGTGTCAGTTGAGGCCATTTTGCTTTCCCCTGTCAATGTGTGCATGTACAGTATGCTAGCATTGTGTGTTAGTGTTTTTGTATCTGAACTGTCTCAATCACACCTTTTGCCGCACGGTTGTAAAGGACAAATCCACGTGGAGACAATAGCCACTACTCACATACAATAAAAGCCTTGTGTTTTTTAGTAGGGGTTCTCTGTCGATTTCTTACTCGTTAGGCTTAATGCCAATTCCCCTGTCTGTCTATAAGACCGGTGCAATGACGCTAGGAGTCCGTGCAGAGTACCTCAGTGTGACAGTTTGCCAGGCGTCCGTGCAGAGTACCTCAGTGTGACAGTTTGCCAGGCGTCCGTGCAGAGTACCTCAGCGTGACAGTTTGCCAGGCGTCCGTGCAGTATGACAGAGTACCTCAGCGTGACAGTTTGCCAGGCGTCCGTGCAGAGTACCTCAGCGTGACAGTTTGCCAGGCGTCCGTGCAGTATGACAGAGTACCTCAGCGTGACAGTTTGCCAGGCGTCCGTGCAGTATGACAGAGTACCTCAGCGTGACAGTTTGCCAGGCGTCCGTGCAGAGTACCTCAGCGGCTACTTTATTAGATTCCTCCTCCAACTCATTAATTAATTCAGTGTCGTCAGACGACGTCGTCCAGAACAGCCCACTCTCAGAGGATGTTGGTTATTTTCCCTGCTACTGAACACTAGTTAGTGAGGAGCACCCGGAAAACAGCTTCCCAGGATGCACTAGACGTAGGTGGTATATTTCCCTCACAGCCTTTTCTCATTTCAAACAGAATTGAATAGGTGAATGAGTTTTTACGATGTCTTCAGCCATTCAATGATGTCAGACCTGTAATGACTTTGTGATTGGAAGGATGCATTTGTTTAAAGTATACTAACCAAACTGCTGTATACAGCAAGTCTTCCTCACGCTGATGGTAGCCAGGCAAGCACATAGCAGTCTTCCACTCTCCCTATTGTATAAAGTATTCATCGTCCTGTGTTGCAATATGCACAGCCTCTTAAGGCTGACTTGGCAGAGTCTCAGAAGCTGAACTTGCCAGTGAACTGGGTCACGTCAGACACACAATGTTAATGCAATGTTAATGATACCCTAGCCCTAACCTTAACCATTTTAAATGTCAATGGGGATACGTCAGAGTTAGGTCCCAAGGATCCCGGATAGCAAGGACCACACGCGCTCGGCTCTCCTCTCCTTAAACTCCTTGTTTAATAGCGAAAAAACTGGAACAAAATGGCCGCCTTTGATTCGGAGGGAGAGGGCTGTGTTTGGATATACGTAACAAGGCAATGAATGACTGACAACCAAAGCAGGGGGGAAATGTAAGCGATTGTCTTGCGGAACATTCACTGGTTAGTGGTAGTGTGGTAGTGTGACCCCTGACCTGTTTACTACCAACCCAGAGGTTCTGAGGTGCTGCCAATACTCAATGGGGTTGTGCAAACACACACACACAACCAAGACCTTCCCAGCGCCAGATTTATTTTCTCATACCATCGCTTAACAGCTTCTGTAAATTCTGCCCCAGCCGAGTCTCTCCCACACTTTGGGAGCTGCCGCTTTGTAAACGGCCACAAAATGGAGGACAACATGAGTCTATCTGCTGCTTGTGAATGTGTTCAGTGTTTTAATAACTGCCTACCTGCCTCCTCCTCAGGCCTATAAAGAACTCACCATTGAGAGACTGGCTGAGTCATTGTAATAGACGAATGATGAGAAACCTGATTTGAAAATGCTCAGCGACGACCTAAAACCTTGAATAAGTAAATTATTGACCTCTTATACTGCAATATGGCCTCAAGGGAGCATGGCTGGGATTGGCTACTGACCATAGAATTAAAGAAACAATAGGATATTGATGCCTAGAAGCGATATAAATACAAAGGCAAATATCCGCAAAGCTTGCTAAAATGTACACGTGACAAG
The DNA here is from genome assembly GCA_023634145.1 of Thymallus thymallus. NCBI lineage: Eukaryota > Metazoa > Chordata > Actinopteri > Salmoniformes > Salmonidae > Thymallus > Thymallus thymallus. Next base: position 19,041,880 of record CM042381.1, read on the forward strand.
ACCCACTCCAAAGCCCACACATGGTATATTATCAGCATTTTTGAATGATGCTGCGTCTTCAATCTCACTCAGTTTGGCACAGAGAAACGTCTCAACGATTGCATGTCTTCACACTGTTCAAGTCTTCATATTGGGTAGGGTGTTGATAATATCGCCCGCAGTGCCCAGACTCATCCTATTAACTTACGGCTCGATGCTCTGAACCGGCAAACTCTGTCTCGCTCTGCCACAGTGAAATTGATCAAGTGTCCGGCCAATAAGAATCAGATTGTTCTGTCGAGGTGTTCAGCCAGTGTGTGTGAGAGTGTAAATGAGAGAAGGTGCATGCTATGGGGTGGTGGCGGCAGTATGTTTGTCACAAGTAACTTAAGCTAGGCTACATAAGGGGTCTGGATTTCAATGTCACATGTACAGTAAAAAAACGTTTTTTATTTTTTAAAGAAAAGGTCAATTATAAAGGTACTGACCCTCCCAAAATGTTAATGTGCATTCAAGTGCCTCGTGGCGTTTCTCTCCCTGCCCCGTCCACACCACTGTTACAAACACTGGCCAAATATTGCTCTTGGATGATTGGCATTGACAGGATCGGATAGGGATAAGGATATAACACCAGTTGGAAAACCAGTCCTGCATTGCTGAAACTCAATAGCCGTGTAAGAGGTACAAACTTTCAAACGGTGGGCAATTCCAAAATATATATATTTTTTCCCCCTCAATTCGGAAAAGAAACTTGATCTGAATGGGCCTGGAAAAACGGGCATGACTAACTCTCCAGGAATGTCTCCTGGTCAAAAGGAGAACACCAGCTATTTTTATGCAGTAAAAATACAAATTTTGTTGAATCTCGTTGGAGAGATCCCTAAAGCTTTCTGTCTCTCTGTCAAGCCTAATTCTGTTGAAATCGAGTAGGATAAATCCCTAAAGCCTTCTGCATACTCTGTTAAGCTCTCCTTACTGATTCTAGACCTGTTTTTTATTAAAATGGTGGTAGAAGCCACATTGTGTTGTGATCAGTTTGCTCAGAGGTGGGGAGATCCTCTGCCTTTTCACGGGTATATCGCCTTTAAAGCAGACACCGTGCGGTTCCACTAATCTCTAGAATTATGCATACTTAGTTTTACTACCAACAAATGCAGGTAATGTAGGTTACATATTTCTTACAGCCATCTTCTCAGGTAGTTTGACTGGAGATCCAAAAATGCCATTTGTTAAGTAAGTCATTTGCAGTCTGAGTGGAATAGGTAATTTTTTATTGCTGCTCCGTACATCAGACTATAACGGGGAAGCAGCCCTTCATTTACACTGTATATCAAACAATTAAAACTCTCTATTGCTCTGAGTTTATATGGGCCCTTCTCATCACCCAGTGTTAATAAGAGTCAAGATCGTCAGCGCAGCAGCTCCCCGTGATAGATGCCGCCGACCAGGCGGCTGGAAAATGAGTGCCACCCAGCCGATTAAGTGGGAGAATTGTGATTAATTTGCGTTGATACTGTTAGCTCCGCTTCTCCTATCCTATATTACACACACAGACATACAGACATAGACACCCACACACTACCACAAATTGATGAACTCAGCTCAGGTCCACTGTAGATCTGAGGCAACAGGAAAGAGAGGCCGTCACTGTATCTCCAGGAAAGAGAGGCTGTCAGTGAAGAACGAGAAGTTGCTCAGGGTACGGCTCAGCCAGCCAGTCAGTCAGTCATCCAGGCTTGGAGTGAAATTACACTCCCTCCTGTGTGTGAGGTATTGTGATAGCGACTCCTTTAATTTCCATTAAATGGACAGTAGTTCAGTATCTGTTTTGTTCTATTATTTCCCTCCCTCATTGAGGTTCAGTCCTAACTAAGCCCAGTTTTCTCCTATTTTCCACCATTGCTATTTAATGACGTCCATTGGGTCCTCAGGCAGCTGGGAAGCCTGGGGCGGCCATGTATATGCCCGGCTATATGCGCCCCACATCTAAAGGCAGATCACCTTTCGGGCGTTGTTTTCAAGGTTGTCTTTGACATTTCATCGCTGCCTAGAATGTCCTATACCTGACACAGTGCTACGTCCTCAGTGGCTTTGCAAATCAAAATCTAACCGAGAGGCATACGCATATAGGACATGTTCTCTGTCACTGCAACCTCATGAACTCCGAGGCCTTCGTTGAGGTTTTATGTGTACTTTTACTGCGAGAGTGAATGTGTAGTGTGTGTGTGTAGAAATCTCAGTGTTTGACTTGCTTTGTCTGTCTTGTACAGTATAACAGAGAGCATAGAAACCTAGTGACTGTTAATTTCATCCCTGCTGTTTGTGACTATATGACTACACTATGCAAGCACTATGGAGGTGTGTGTGTGTGTGTGCGTGCGTGTGTGTGTGTGTGTGTGTGTGTGTGTGTTTTGCTGCTTCCTCCCACACACTAACAGTTAATTGAAGCGATGGGGTGCTGAGTGGAGACGGTGTCTCAGCGGAGGCCGAGGGTCTCAGCTCTCAGCCTTATCTGAAGTGTGATATGTTCCAGAGCTGTCACTCCCTCACCCCAACCCCCTGAGGGGAGCCCAAAGCCTGTAGAGACGCGCACACACACACACACACACACACACACACACACACACAGAGAGAGAAATAAAGAAGGGAGTCTGCCACTCAGCCAGCCTTCACCACTACTTCCTGTCTGTGGACACAGCTAAAACCGAGCCAGAACAAACAACAACCATTGACTTCCGCATCGCCAGGGAAACGGCCTGGCCAACCAAAACATTCACACCATCACATTAACACTCCTCACATTGAATTCTTCCCCCGTTGTGTGTGAAGTGGCCCCTTTTTTTAAAAGACCAGATCTTGTAACTTCTCCTTTACTGAAGTATATTACACAGTGTTTCTCCTATAATTAAGTATATTACGCACCGTGTTTAGATTTCGGTCAAAATGAAATGTTGTCGGCGTGTCGTTTCTCCACAAAGACAGAGGTTTCAGATCAATGGCTTTAAACGCGGGAAATAATTATTTCACAGATGAAAGTAGGGAGAGGAATACAAACAGCCTGTGAATTCAGCTTTTTAATTAATGTTGTGTGTTTTTTCTCAACACAGCAGATTAGTCTCCCTGTGTTCTGGAGCGTTCTGTCAGGGATGATACCCGCATTAGTTTACACCAGCATGGATCAGAGGCAGGAGTAGTTCAGGTTGGGGTTATTACCTTTTACAGATGGATTAGCAATGGGTCTGATTTGGAAACATGTATTTCCGTCCCACTGTTAGGTAATAATTGCAAATCACGATCCGATTTGAGATCAGGCTCGCTCGTAAACAGATACCTAGGCATATTTCCTGATGGAACACATGAGAGTTGTACAGCTGTGTAGCCGTAGGCTGTAGCCTACTGGCAGAACTCAAGCCTCTTTTCATCTGTCTCCTTCTATCACTCTCCTTCTCTCTCGCCATTCTTCACTCTCTCGCTCTCCTTTCTCTCTCGCTCTCTCGCTCTCCTTTCTCTCTCTCTCTCTCGCTCTCCTTTCTCTCTCTCGCTCTCCTCTCTCTCTCTCGCTCTCGGGTTATTACCTCTTACAGATGGATTAGCAATGGGTCGGATTTGGAAACATGTATTTCCGTCCTACTGTTAAGTAATAATTGCAAATCACAATCTGAGATCAGGCCCACTCGTAAACAGATACCTAGGCATATTTCCTGATGGAACACATGAGGGTTGTGTAGCCGTAGGCTGTAGCATACTGGCAGAACTCGAGCCTCTTTTGAGTTCTTGCTCTCCTTTCTCTCTCTCTCTCTCTCGCACTCCTCTCGTCCTCCTTCTCTCTCGTCCTCCTTCTCTCTCGCCTTCCTTCTCTCTCGACCTCCTTCGCTCTCGCCCTCTCTCAACTCAAACATGCTTACGTGTCATCAAAGCAACAGCAAAACAGAAATGACAAACATGAACTTTTAACACCAACCCTTTTCCTTCCCAGGTATGCCCCGGTTCTCCAGCCAGCCGGCAGCAGCCAGCATACGCCTGGGAGACAGTCAGGTTCTGGCGTGCGACGTCAACCCAGACCTGGTGCCTTTAGCCCGGTGGGAGCGTGAGCGGGAGCCCCTGGAGCTGAGCTCTAGGCTGGTGCAGCTACCCAACGGAGCCCTGGTGGTGAGCAACGCTTCGGAGGCCGACGCTGGACTCTACCGCTGCATGGTGGAGAACGCTGGGCCCGCCAAGACCAGTGAGGAGGCCCAGCTCACAATACTGCCAGGTAATACTATAGATACTATATAGCTAGGACCGATATAGACGTCTGCTTTGGCGAAAAAGGTACAATCGTTGTATAATTAATCATTAAGGCCGACGGGGTGTGGTATATGGCCAATATACCATTGCTAAGGGCTGTTCTTATCCACAACACAATGCGGAGTGCCTGGATACAGCCATTAGCCGTGGTATATTTGCCATATACCACAAAACCCTGAGGTGCCTTATTGCTACCTGGAATAGTATAACAGTAATCCTTCTACCACCCCTTACGATTTTTTTTTTTTTTTACTAACACTTCTCTTTTGTCAAAACTAAAATCGGACTTATTTCCCTGCTAGCACTGACTTTCCTTACAGCTACTTGTTTAAATAAATGTACTTACTGTGATCGAGATGTGGTGGTCCCACTAAGTTGAATGCACCAATTTGTAAGTCGATCTGGATAAGAGCGTCTGCTAAATTACTTAAATGTAATAAACTTGTTACCAGTGTAAATAAAAAGTTATTTTGTCATACCCATGGTATACAGTCTGATATACCACAGCTTTCAGCCAGTCAGCATTCAGGGTTAGAACCAACCAGTTCATATTTAAGAGCGATATCTTGCAGCGTTCAATTGTTGGAATTGTAAGAGTTTTTGTCCTGTCCCTTTCTCTGTGATTGTCATTCTAATATAATCCAGAAATAACAAAACCATTTTTTACTTCAAAAGGAGCAAAGTTACGGGCAAAGACACAAAATATCCACATCAATTTAAATATTTTTATTGATCAAATTACATGAAAAACAACCACTTTTTATGCAGGTTTAATTTACCATTCTTACAAACCACTTAATGCAATTGTACATTCCTGTATTGTACATAGGCTGGTCATCTAGGTTTGTACCTGTACACTTTCCATCAGGTATTGAGTAGATTGAGACATCAAGTGGTTTGTGTTGTGATGATGTGGCTCAGTTGGTAGACGCTTGCGATACTAGGGTTGTGGGTTCGATTCCCACTGAGGACCAGTACGAAAAAGTATGAAAATGTATGCACTCACTACTGTAAGTAGCTCTGGATAAGAGTGTCTACTATAATGGAAAAGGAATGGCTACACCATTTCAGTTTTCACATAAAAATAAGTTGCATTTGCGAAGTATTTCAAGAAACTGGAAAACATATATCAAGCAAGTATTTTTGTATTCCACAAGTATTATCAGATTAACTGTTATCAGACTGAAGACACAAATGCTGGTAAACACTCAAATACATTTAGTTAAAAAAAAATCACTGGGCCTTTACTAGTCCAATATTTATGGACAGATATAGACATCTTCAGACATCAAAATAATATTCTGCATGCACACGGAGAGAAAGCCCTCAGTGGGGTTATCAGAGAGGGCTGTAAATTGATCACCACTCAAAGGGGGCTGAATTCCATTGTGTCAGAGCTTCAACCCCCAAAACCTTTATTTAGTGGAGTTGTTAAGGGCTAGGGTCTGTCAGGCAGTGCAGAGAAGATATTAGAGGTCGCAAATCAGACTTCAACAAGGCCCAGCTGGTGTCTTTTTCTATCTCTCCCAGTATGTGTAGCATCGGCTGAGAGTGTATAGAAAACACACACTAAAATCCTCATTGAAAATTAATGCCATTTTTTTCAATTCTTTGAAGGGAAAATCAGCTCGTTTCTTGAATTGACTGAAATTGACCCCCAAGCCTGAAAGGGTCATAAGAGGTTAATCACACCTTTAGTGTCACTGTCTTTTCGCAATCTCAAGGGGTTCACTCATTCGTTCATTTTACTGACCCAGATCAGATCTCAGGATGGGAGTCTTTTGAAGTGAGGAATGATGACACGTTAACCAGGGGAGGACCCCGCTCTTTGTTTGGACAGAAACCGGAGAGGAGAGAAAGCTGGAGTTCCTGGTAGAGCCACTTCCTGTGACCAAAGTGGTGGGGGCCAGTGTGCTGCTGCCGTGTGTGGTAACTGGTTACCCTTCGCCCTACGTTCGATGGATGGTGGGAGACAAGATTATCGAGGAGAGGTGAGTTGGACCCAAAATCCCAGTTTTTAAAGATCATTTGGAATTTGTCTTCCTTGCAAACCCATTTCTTCCAAATCCAACAGTATTAATCAAATGGCTGTAAAAAAACTTATTTCATCTGGAAATAAGTTTTTTTTTTTTCTTCATCTCATTGCCATACGTTCCTTTGTTTATAGCCATCCATATTAGCACAGAAATCAAGTCATGTAATCATTGGTAGTGTTTGAATCATTAGATAATTTAATCAGTCATTAAGAACGTCCATAAGGTAGTGTGAGCGTGTTCCTCAGACATCTCTGGTCACACTCTTATAGCAGTACCCGGTTCCTTTGTATCCTGTGCCCAAAGTGCAAACACTTAAAGGGCTGGCTGTTCCCCAAGGTGTTAACGCCACTGGGCCGGCGTGTCTGAGCACGCCACCGACGGGGCCAACAACACTGCCACTTGAGCAAGCCGGGGCTGCCAGCCGTGTCAGGGAGTTCACAAATTAAAACCCCTGAAGAGTGTCACACTCTTAGCCCTCTCTTGCATTAACTCAGCAGAGCTGTGTATCAAGCCAAACCCCTGGGAGAGCAGTGTGGTCAAAATATCTAACAAGAGTGACTGCACAGACTGAGTTGACCCTTTTTAATCATTTTTATATTTGCACTGTCTCTACACACACTCGCAGGTCTCTACGCACACTGACACTCTCTCTCACACACACACACACACACACACACACACACACACACACACACACACACACACACACACACACACACACAGAACATGCACGCACATTTATACTGCGCCCTTACTCCAGTATCCCTACTCATTGTAAATATGTTATTGGTGCCGACCCTGTATAATAGTGTAGCTTATTATCTTGTGTTCATATTTCTTATTTGCGCGTGTTTATTGATTGATTACTGCATTGTTGGGTCTACAAGATAAAGGCATGTCACTGTACTTGTGCATGTGACATTAAAACTTAACTTGGACACGGGGTCGAATTCTGGCCAATTACAAAGTTCCTGCCTTTGTTTGTGTGGGGTTTACCTGGTTACCACGCCATGTTTTCAGTTTGTTCCCTCCAGTATGCAAGCGAAGGGGAAAGGCTTAGAAACCGAGAGGAGAGATGAGGGCTTATTATTTTTTAGTTAAGAAAGTCTCACACCTTTTAACACATCTCTTCTGAAGTTCAGTTTGACAAGGGCATTGTCTCCTTTTAACAAGAGACAATCTTCAACGTAGTGTCAGACACTTTCATATCAGCCTCTGTCGCAGTCCCAGTAGACGTTGCCGATCTCAGTATATTGGTCTTGGATGCAATGTGTAATTTTTGAAATACCACAGCTGAGCGTGGCAGACTGATAATAGGAGAGTTATTAAGTTGTATATTAATTACAATATATGCTCTTCATTGCCCACATTCCGATCATCCCTGTGGTACTCTGGGATGGGGGGGGGGGTTTGAGGGGGTGTTTACATTGTTAATTAGTGTGTTTGCTGAACAACTGGGACGTCCTCCCTCCCTACCCAGGCCACTTTACCCAAGAACACGCACAGCCGTGTGCAGAATACATTAAGTAAGGCCATTCTAACATTGTAACACAGGATTGACAATTAAGCAACCGTCGGCGGAGTGGAGGTCTCATCCTGTTTCCCCTTCAGAACGTCCCTTCCCTCCCAGGCAAAGACTTCAGAGGAAGAGAACCGCTGTCACTTTGTAATAATTGGAACATAGTGAAGAAAAGAGGAGGGAATCCGTGCGGAGCCTCTTAATTGGTCTATGGCAATCGGAGCTGTTAAAGTAGACTGTGAATCCCGTATTTCCCATGAAAGGAAGTTTGTGGAGATTGCGATGACTCGGTAGAGGGCGGCGTTGATTTATGTTCAAGGTCTGGCGCTGACACTCAAAGGTGGTTGACGTCTCACTGCGGTAGCATCTCTGTCCTGGTAAAACCCTGTTTATAGGATGAGTCAGAGAGAAAATGTATTAAGATGGTGGAGGAAGAGGGTTTTACAGTTTCTCTAGTGGGACTCCTCTACAGGGTCTCCTCTGGCTGTTCTGTTTCTTAGGGTCTGGCTGTTCTGTTTCTTAGAGAGGTCTGGAGATGAATTATACTCAATGATATCTAGACAATGGCTGTTCAACACATTGTTCCTAGTCATTAGTGTGACTGAGGTTCAGAAGCCCTACTCTCATTACAAGTCTCACAGGACTTAATTCTTTGTTATTTTATAAAAAAATGTATTTAACTTTTATTTAACTAGGCAAGTCAGTTAAGAACAAATTCCTATTTACAATGACGGCCTACGGAACTGGCACACCTTTTGAAGGCTTTCAAAATTATTTTATCTCAGTTGGTTGTTCATCAGCAGTTTTCTCTTATGTCAGTCAGAGATAGTCACTTATTATGTCAGCTGACTTTTTTTTGATTGGTAAATTATTCTAGAGTCCAGCTATCTAAACATAGTAATCATGGTGGAATTACTGGCAGTGTTGCACCTATTGATTTTGTTAGTCAGTCTCACTCGCAAATCATATATCGTATTAAAATATGCAAACATTTATCTGAAATGCGTTATAAAGTTGCAAAATCTTCTCTTTGCCCCATGGCAAATTGTGTAGAATTGCAGCAAACCTGCTTTAAAACTGCAACATTTTCTCTACACCACATAGCTAAATGTGTAGAATTGCACGAAATTCTAAAACTAAAAAAAGATATATCTGCTGTCAAGAGGGAGTACGCAGACACGCGAGCAGCTGTGTCCCCCCCATGATGAGTTTAGATGTTTTGTGCCCCCCCCCCCCCTGCTGTATTTACTCGGATATGTTAGACATTTTGCAACATGTAGCTGTTGCAAGAGCTGGTCCTACCATACAACATGGTCTCTCTACCCTGATAATGTATACATGCACAGATGATGCTCAATGTTCAGCCTTTTACTTCTGCGATGGTGGCCTGTACATTCTAGCTCTCGGGCCAAATCAGTAGCATCAGCAAGTCTGTGTCCCTATGTAGCTCCCTGGTGGTGTGGATCTGCTGGTGTAGGGTAGTGGGATGACGAAGCCATGAAAGGTGACCCTTTTAAAAGACAATATGGGGCAGAGGTAGCCTGGCGGGTAGGAGCATTGGGCTAGTAACCGAAAGGTTGCTGGATCAAATCCACGAGCTGGTAAGGTAAGAATCTGTCGTCCTGCCCCTGAACAAGGCAGTTAACCCACTGTTCCCCAGTCGCCGATGACGTGGATGTCGATTAAGGCAGCCCCCCCACACCTCTCTGATTGAGTGGTTGGGTTAAATGCGTAAGAAACATTTCTGTTAAATGTATTCAGTTGTACAACTGACGAGGTATCTCCCTTTCCCTTCCCTTTATAAGTCAAGAAACCTTGTGCCTAATTCTATGGCCCACACTGAAGCGTTATAAAAAATACCTATAGCCAAGGACATAAGATTTGCCGTTTATCTGGTTTAAACACAACACTAGCATGATTGAATGTTGCGAGTCACATGTTGAATATAAATTGTTCTCCTCACCCATCTTGAATCTCCTACAAAATACCCAGGCTTGTAGCGACTCTTTGAATTTGTCCGTCAATCAGCTCTGCACACCCGAGGCCAACGATCATGAAAGCGAACGCCAGCTTTTGTTCTGGCGAATATCCTATCACCTAATAGAATCCCCGGCAGTCAATAAAATGGATGAATAATGCATTACCGGCAAGCCACGGAATTGACATTGCATGTAAATCATGCCTCAAGCTTCTCAGAGCGGTCTCTTCTCCTTGTCTTGGCTCCCTCATTTCAATATGATTCGGTTTATGATATTTACTTATGTATGAATGGTGTTCAGCGTGGGAAATGTGTTTGCAGTGGGACTGTAATGGGATTACGTTCTACCCTCTTTGCCCTTGGGAAGTCCTACTTCTCGCACTGGAGTGTTCCGTTGCCGGCGGGGGCGGCAAGAGGACCTCAGGGCTTCTGTGCCACAGAACTCTCCCAGCTCCCACTGCACCTTTATTATATACACTAGTCTGTATCCTCCATGTATTCCCCACGTAAGCATTTCCCATCGCTGTAGCCGCGTCCTTGACATTCTCATTTTACGAGCATCGTTTCTGCTCTTATCAGAGTACAGGAAATTACCTCTCACCTTTCCTCTAGGTTAGTGGCACTCTGTAGCCAACACAGCCCTGAGGAAATTCACGTGATGCCTTGTAGTTGTAGTAATCCCCAATAGATGCTTGAATAGGTTGGTGTAGCTGTATATATGTATGTATATATGTATGTGTATATGTACTGTACTGCTCAGACAGTCACTCTATGGAAATTATATTTTCGGTCTACTTGTTATTGGCGGCCTCTGGGTTGCCTAATGCCATGTAACAGTTAGAACTTCACCCCGGCCTCATTGTACACTGATTACAGCACTGTTGCTCACTCAGCCCTCCCCAACCTCTGATTGATTTCTAGTTTGCAAGACCTCCGTTCTCGATCCAATTTTAGGTTAATCTCTGCACTCTCGCCGCAGGCGCTCTTTAACAAATGCTTTTTTAAGAGACCCTGAAAATTGCCACAGCGTAGAAATATATAGGCGTTAGGCAGCAGTTTTCCTCGCCGGCTGGGAGAAGGCCCGTCAGAGAAGCCACCTATCAATGTTAATGTAAGTATTAACAACATTAACGGCGAGTCTCCGCCTCTCTGCTAGCTCGCCGTTTCTGCACGGCAGATTTATAGCCCTCTCATTTAAATGGTTTTGAGCGTGCATGGAAACGCTGTCGTGGCGTAACACTCTGCTGCGGTGTTGGTGGGCAGGCACAAATCAAGTGTCATCGGAACACAAAACAAAATGGCTTCCTCGCCTCAAGAGCTTTGGCTCGGAGAAGATGCTCATAAATGCTCAAGTCATCATACGTCCTATTAATACTGTCAGAATTAAACACATTGGAGGTCATTGCCGGTTTAGCAATTATTTTTTGCATTTTACATCCACTCTTTGAATTAACTTGGTCTCTTAAATTAAGTTGTCAATAATGATTAAAATGTGCAGTCAGTTATTTTTCTATTACAGTTGGCCAGTACCAATCAGCCAAATACCTATGCCTGATTCTTACCAGACTTTCAGAGTTGCATGGCTGTATCTCTATCGGATTGGCTGTTGATTCTCACAGCTGCTAGAATGATAGATGAAGACCGCCAAGTGGTAAGATAATGGAGTGACGTCACTGCCATGTTAGCTGAGGAAACAGACAGACCTGCTGTTCTCTGCCACTGGAGCTGAGGAAACAGACAGACCTGCTGTTCTCTGCCATTGGAGCAGAGGAAACAGACAGACATGCTGTTCTCAGGTCACTGGAGCAGAGGAGGACTCTTTACAGTCTGTCCGTTTAGTCTCTACACATCTCAGACATGGTTCTCTCCCCCACGGCATCCACTGTACTTACCCTGCATTCAGTTACCAATGTCAGATACAGGGCCTTCCTCCATACCCTAACCTTGCCGGAAGAACATTCAAAACCTGTGTGTGTGTGTGTGTGTGTGTGTGTGTGTGAGAGACGTAGGTTGCGAGCTGCAAACTTTGTGATACACTAATCAAAAGATTGGTATACCGTCATCGCAGGGCTCTTGCGAAAAGCAAGTAAAACAAGGTATGCACGAGGGCTCCATCTTAGGGCCTTGTGGGTTTCCATAACGAGCCAGAGAAAACAAACACTTTTATGGATGACTCATTCAAAAGAGGCCGGGCCAAGGCTGCATCTTTTCGCTCTCTCCTCCTCGCATTGATTTTTATTTTGGTATCGCTTTTAGCTTAGAGCCATCTAAAGCTGTATTGTCCTCGCATTTATCCAGCGTCCCATTGCGGATCAACAGACGATATCTGTTTAAATAAAAAAGCACCATTCTACTACTTCTCTCAAATGAAACGGAATGTTTTCTTCACCCCTTCCACCCCCAGAAGCTCTTTCCCAACTCACCACAGTGCTGATTGTGCTCCAGCCAAAGGGGGAAGTTCATCTTGCGTTCTCCCTGAGCGCGAACACCTGGGCCTGCTGCACAATAGTTTGCATTCACCGTGCAGCGCAACCAAGCAAGCAGACAGACAGGCAGGCAGGAAGAGAGAGAATTAGAAAGCAGGCAGTACTACTAAAGTAGTTTTATGGGGTATCTTTACTTTACTATATATATATATATATATATATATATATATATATATATATATATATATATATATATATATATATATATATACACTCAGTTTTTCACAATTCCTGCATTTAATCCTAGTAAAAATTCCCTGTACTAGGTCAGTTAGAATCACCACTTTTCTTTAAGAATGTGAAATGTCAGAATAATAGAGAGAATTATTTATTTCAGCTTTTATTTCTTTCATCACATTCCCAGTGTGTCAGTTTACATACACTAAATTAGTATTTGGTAGCATTGTCTTTAAATGGTTTAACTTGGGTCAAACGTTTCATGGTAGCCTTCCACAAGCTTCCCACAATAAGTTGGGTGAACTTTGGCCCATTCCTCCTGACAGAACTGGTGTAACTGAGTCAGGTTTTGTAGGCCTCCTTGCTCGCACACGCTTTTTCAGTTCTGCCCACAAATGTTCTATAGGATTGAGTTCAGGGCTTTGTGATGGCCACTCCAGTGCCTTGACTTTGTTGTCCTTAAGTTATTGTGCCACAACTTTGGAAGTATGCTTGGGGTCATTGTCCATTTGGAAGACCCATTTGCGACCAAGCTTTAACTTCCTGACTGATGTCTTGAGATGTTGCTTCAATATATCCACATCATTTTCCTCCTCATGATGCCATCTATTTTGTGAAGTGCACCAGTCCCTCCTGCAGCAAAGTACCCCCACAACATGATGCTGCCACCCCGTGCTTCACGGTTGGGATGGTGTTCTTCGGCTTTCAAACCTCCCCCTTTTTCCTCCAAACATAACGATGGTCATTATGGCCAAACAGTTCTATTTTTGTTTCATCAGACCAGAGGACATTTCTCCAAAAAGTAATATCTTTGTCACCATGTGCAGTTGCAAACCGTAGTCTGTTTTTTTTATGGCGGTTTTGGAGCAGTGGCTTCTTCCTTGTTGAGCGGCCTTTCAGGTTTTGTCGATATAGGACTCGTTTTACTGTGGATATAGGTACTTCTGTACCTGTTTCCTCCAGCATCTTCAATAGTTATTTTGCTGTTCTGGGATTGATTTGCACTGTTCATCTCTAGGAGACAGAACGCGTCTCCGTCCTGAGCGGTATGACGGCTGCATGGTCCCATGGTGTTTGTACTTAAGTACTATTGTTTGTACAGATGAACGTGGTACCTTAAGGCGTGGAAATTGCTCCCAAGGATGAACCAGACTTGTGGAGGTCTATAATTGTTTGAGGTCTTTGCTGATTTCTTTTGATTTTCCCATGTTGTCGAGCGTGTGTGTGCGTGTGTGTGCGTGTGTGTGTGTGTGTGTGTGTGCGCACACAAACACACACACACACACACACACACACACACACACACACACACACACACACACCACACACACACCACACACACCACACACACCACACACACCACACACACACACACACACACACCACACACACACACACACACACACACACACACACAATACATTTATATATATAGTATGTATATATATTAATGTGTGTATGTATGTGTATATATATATGACATATTTTGCTTCACTACATTCTTAAAGATAATATTTACTTTATACATTTTCCCTGACACACAGAAGTACTTCTTAGATTTAGATTTCTCAGGCAGGACAGTAATATGGTCCAATTCACACACCATCAATATAATTCCTTGTCATCCTGACTGCCTCTGGGGGAATGTAAGGTGATGTAAGACTATGACAATCCATCTATATATCCATATGAAATGTAGCCACCTGACGACCCAACTGTACATTCATATGATATGTTGCAACATGACGATTTTGTCCGGACTTTTGACATTATAAAAAGTTGAAGTAGCTGATCAGGCTACAGTGTGGGGGAAAGTCTCTTGCCTTCAGGGAGTGGCTCACTTGGTTGTTGGCCAACTCTCCTCTCCTCAGTCTACTCAAATCCTCACCATCTGACAACCCAACTATACATTCATATATCATGTAGCAACATGACGATCCAGCTGAACATCCATATGATATGTAGCCACATGACGACCCAACTGTACATTCATATCATATTTAGCACATTACGACCCAGCTGTACATCCATGCAGCCAGACATGCTTCATCGTTACATCAACACTTCCAAGCACGCCAGGGACGCGGCTGTCTCTGCCAGGTGAAAATGAAAATAGTACCATCTCTCTAACTTGCAGTAGCTAACACAAAGCGCAAGCCCAATTAGCGACATATCAACCGGTACCTGCGACATCTCACCTAGCACTCAAGACTGTTCTCTGATAGCGTGTCTGGTGTCCTCGTGGCGGCGGCGAACGGATGCTAAGTGACAGTGTAAATTTGGAGCTAATTAAAAAGCCCTTTGTAGGTGAAGACTGTGTAATGCATTTTTAATTAAGCCCAGTCTCCTGCCTCTTCCACTGAAGAGTCCCTGTTACCACGGGGATGTGGCATATCTCACGGTCACAACAGCTCCTGCTTGGATTTGAATACAGAATAGGGAAGAATTAGCCACGACAATGGAGCTAGGCCATATTGCTTCTCTTGTACTGATTCGACCCTTTTCAATTGACTTACAATCCGTGCTGCTTTCCTCATTGACTGAAAGAGAGTGGCGACGTCTTAAATTGTAGTAATTTAAGATCTCATTCTTGTAACGCGTGGAGAGACTAACTATGTGACTTTCCTCTGTAGCCTTCTGGATATAGTGAAAAGGTATTGACGTCTTCAATACCTGCACCTCACTGTGACACAATGCCACTGTCAATGAAAGAGTAGACGGCCTAGTGGAGCGAAGGCCTTCAATGGAGCCGAGAAACTATTCTTAAAGGACTAAAGGAGTCATATTGATCTGTTCAATTCAACACGGTGCCTTTTGAATGGCCCGAACTCCTACATACATACTCCTACATACATACATACATACATACTCCTCTTCCATGAGGTGTCAGAGTCCCTGACTGCGGCTAGTGTTCCCCTTTCATATCCAATCTGTGGTCGGGTCTGGACCGCTGTGTGTAACTCCTGTCCTGTTGGTTACACTGCCCAGTTGAGTCGGCTGGGCACCATAGGGCAGTAGGCTGGGCACCATAGGGCAGTAGGCTGGGCACCACCAGCTAACCAACCAGCCATTCGCCTCTGGGAACGTGTCAGTGATAAGCACTCACACTCTAAACAACAGGCTACTGTCACACTGGGAGCAACATAATATTCACTTACTGCAGTGTGTTGTTATTTCACAAGTGTTCGTTCAACATTTGCCACTGGGGCATTTCCTCTAATCTTATCAACATATGAATGGTTTCAATCATGCCATTGGCCTCACCAACAGTCAATCCAGGTGGTGTGAAGATCATTGGAATTGTGCCTTGAGCAAGCCTTTTCTTTCCCTCAGTCAGCAGTGTGATGTCATCCGGACAGCAGCCCAGTCCAACAAACAGCCTGTTACACAGCAGATTACCCAGGGTGCTGTAAGCAGCCAATCACATGGCCAAGGGTGCTGTAAGCAGCCAATCACATGGCCCAGGGTGCTGTAAGCAGCCAATCACATGGCACAGGGTGCAGTACACAGCCAATCACATGGCCCAGGGTGCTGTACACAGCCAATCACAAGGCCCAGGGTGCTGTACACAGCCAATCACAAGGCCCAGGGTGCTGTACACAGCCAATCACATGGCCCAGGGTGCTGTAAACAGCCAATCACATGGCCCAGGGTGCTGTAAACAGCCATTCCAGGCAGGCTAAGTGGTGGGGAGGGAGAGAAAGAGAGCGAGCATGAATGGTGCACACTGAGGTGGAAATCCCAGCTAGTCAGGAGTTTAAAGTCAAATCGATGGCCGGCAGACGGCGGGTTCTGTAGTGTGCATTTCTGCGATCTCTGCCTCCTCTCTGTTCCCTGGTACCGCCAAGGGCTAGTTTCTCTACTATCGGTCTCTCTCTCTTTCCATCTCTTTTTCTCTCTCTCTCTCTACATCATTATCTTTCTCTATCCCTGTCTGTCTCACACAAACACACTTTCCATCTTTCTCTTGCGCTCTCTCCCTATCTCTTTCTCTCTCTTTCGCTCCCTCCCTCCCTCCCTCCCTCTCTCTCTCTCTCAAGATCTCACCAGTGCTCTCCTTCATAACCTATTGATTTCTTTCTTCTCCTCCTCCTCTGCCACATCACCAGTTAAATCAACACCGTTGTCTGAGGCCTGCTACCCTCCTAGCATATTGAGCCGTTCAAAGGACAAGCTCTTTAAGATGGAGGTCACTGGGTTTGTTGGAAGATGAGATGCTACTTTCTGCTTTAGGTTGGGAAAAGGGGTTATTTTGGATGCACATGTAACCAAATCTCCCAGGCCTGAGGAAATGAAGTGATGCTTCCACCTAGTATTGGGCTCTTCTTACCATTCAGTTGTAGGAGAGACAATGAGAGGAGGTTATCTCTGTTACCATCTTAGTGTGAATGTCTTGATGCTGGGTCATCAACAGTATTATAGTGGGCGGGGTCACCATTCATGCTCTTGAATTACAATCACACATTTTAGCGGAACACGGAAGAACTCAAGTAATCACGCGTCTACATTATGATGGCGTGAAATACAGAGGTGTAATATATTGTGGCAACTTGTGAATCACACGTGAAATGTGGGTGCCAGCCCGTGAATGATAATCATGCTGCTCAGCCGTTCCTCACTTACACTCTGAGGAAGATGCTAGCTGAAACGGTTGTCAAATCTGCCAAAAAACGAATTCTGTCATTTTTCCAACCGCTCTGCTCTTTTGTCTGCCAGTGAGGGGAAGTTGGAGCTGGTGGGAGGAGGCTGCCTGCTGATCTACAGCCTGACTGAGGAGGATGCAGGCGTCTACAGCTGTATGGCGGACAACCCCAACAACACCATAGAGGCCCGGGCAGAGCTCACCGTACAAGGTACTGCACTGCACTGATGGTGTAGGAAGTTAAACACATCACTTTCCATGGGGTACTGGCCTGGGAAAAAAATAAAATCTGGTATTCTATGTTTCATATACTTAAATGCTCTGTCACATACCGTTATTGGTTAGCAATTGGTTTTGATCCAAATAGGTCCTTGAGTGTCAAGTCTTAATAGCCATCTATGATAAATATTTTTAGCACCCATAGTTAGCCTTTCCCCAGGATGCACCCTATTGGTCAGCTCTTGATAGGGTATCATCGATATACTGTAGATAGACACCACACCATTACATGCATTAAGTGTGCATTCCATATAGCATTGTATCTAAACCGCCCATCAGAATAGCCTGTTGCAGTAGACTGTAGATAGGTCGTATTGTAGTACGTAGCCTGTGGAGGTAGACTGTAGACAGGTCGTATTGTAGTACGTAGCCTGTGGAGGTAGTTGACCGCGGACTGTACTGTAGGTAACGTGAACAAACAGGGAGTCGGGGTGTAATCAGAGAATGTAGGAAATCACCCAGTGTATAAGTGTTTCCTGACTCCCACATTTCATACAGGGTAATGAGTTTTGGGTTGTCTGTCCATTCCTGTGACTGAATGAAGGAGAGGGGGAACAACAGCTCTGCCATCTCTTTCACAGCTCTCTATCCTTTCTTTCCTCTGTCCTCTCTCTCTCCTCTCTCTCCTCTGTCTCCGCTTTATCTTTTCTGTCCTCTCTCTGTCCTCTCTCTCGCCTCTGTCCTCTCTCTCGCCTCTGTCCTCTCTCTCGCCTCTGTCCTCTCTCTCGCCTCTGTCCTCTCTCTCGCCTCTGTCCTCTCTCTCGCCTCTGTCCCCTCTCTCGCCTCTGTCCTCGCCTCTGTCCTCTCTCTCGCCTCTCGCCTCTGTCCTCGCCTCTGTCCTCTCTCTCGCCTCTGTCCTCTCTCGCCTCGGTCCTCTCTTTTCTTTCCTCTCTCCTCTGTCCTCTCTGTCCTCTCTCTCTCTCTGTCCTCTTTCTCCCGTCCTTCTCCTTGTCTCTTTCTTTTCTCTGTTCTGTCCTCTCTCTGTGTTGATGTGATTAGGAAGGGTTTAGTGGAATAATTCATATCCCCTGTATTTATTGTTACATAAGTAGAATGGATAGAATTGGTACACATTTCTATTAATTTCATATCTTCCTCCAGTTGGTAGAGTATGGAGCATGCAATGCCAAGGTTGTAGGTTCGATTCCCACGGGGACCAGTAGGAAAACGTATGTACTCACTACTGTAAGTCGCTCTGTATAAGATAAAATGACAAAAATATAATGTAAAAAAATAATAATCCTGACTCAATTGCGTTGACAAATCAAGTGTGACATTGATTTGGTTCTCCTGACAATTGGACAAAAGAAACACTCAGGAAAAGGGTTTTTATTTTATTTTGAAGGACATGGATACAAATGTATAGGCCACAATTGATGGAAATTTCTAGAATAAAAAAGTATCTCTTTCGAAAGACCTAAAGCCTTTTCACCAAATTAATGTGATGTAGGCTTTGTGGCAGGTTTCTGTACATATTTGTTTCAGAGAAATAAACAAGAATTGACACAATGGAAGACTTTGTCATGATTAGAGTGTTGGTTTTCCCCGTAGAATGATTGAGGGGTTCCACAGGCAGCTGTTGCTTGTGAGTTGAGTTGAATTGAATTGAATTGAACAGTTTGAGGACTGCAGTTGGCTGCTTTGCTTAAGGGGATTGTGCGGTCACACACACACACACACACACACACACACACACACACACACACACACACACACACACACACACACACACACACACACACACACACACACACACACACCACTCTGAATCAAACCAAGACAGGATGTGTTCTCCACTCCCCCCACCCACCCATAGCTTGGTTTGATTTCCAAGCTGTGAACCTAGAGCTTTGATCAAAGTTTTCAAGTGTTGCTGCTTTGTTGTTGTTTACTTAAAATCTATTTTAAGTCTGTGGCAGTGCTTGTCACTAATTTTTAAAGGTAGCTATAACTCCTGAATC